>MU270622.1:0-29357 GCA_021432625.1 Leptodontidium sp. 2 PMI_412 | reverse complement strand
TTCAGTTCTTGGTTTCAAGGGGTGCTAGGTAGTATTACCTGGTAGTACTACCTCGAACTATTACGGAAGTGGGAACAGTTCTTGTTCAAGGGCTGTGAGATAGTATTACCTAGTAGTACTACCTAGGTCATACTCAGTTCTCGGTTTCAAGGGATGCTAAGTAGCATTACTTGGTAGTAGTACCTAATAGGGGATGTGGGACTGGGCAGCACCAGTTCCCGGTTTCAAGAACTGAGCGGTAGCATTACCCGGTACTACTACCTAGGCTATGACGTTCCCGGCTTCAAGGGATGGTATCACTTGCTGGTATTACCTTCGAATCGTGGAAGCAAGGGTAGTGGAGCTGAGATGGCCCTAACGTAAGGTTTGTTTACCGAACACCTAACTGGGAGCTCAGAGCCGAGCTCCGAGAACCGCAAACATCAATGTCTCAGATCTATCCACAAACCAATCTCATGAGCTACCCCAGAACCCGATACGGCATTGGGACAGGGTTGCGAGAGAAACATATATTTCTATCGCTCCGACTTATTCGAACTTTCACACTCGTCAGAATAACGCCAGGATGGCTACCTATTATGGTGACACGGTCTGGATTGACTTATGCTGTAGATTTCGGGACGTTTATCTTCGAGAGCATCTACGTGCATACACGCCTCTGCAGATGCTCCTGCATCCAGAGGAGCAGACACCCCAAATTTTCACTTTCATTGGAGACAAGACGAAAAAGCTGTACATGGAAAAGAGTCTGTTATTACAACCAAGAGAAAGACACAAAAAGATAGTTCTACGGACTGTTCCTGACCACTTCACGTCTGATACCCCTCTTTTCATTGCAGACTGTGAGCTACATAACGCTCTGTCTCCATCTGCGCTCCTTACTAGCGAGAAAGTCAGTAGCGGGATCGAAACACACCCTCTCAAATGGCTCCAAAATATCCCACGGGCAATGGGACCAAATACAATAGCACATCTGGTATACAGCCAGCTACTGCTTCCATTTAGCACCATCGTATGCATTTTTGCAGATGACTTCGAGGGAACAGACAGTGTTGCCAAGGTCCTCGCTTCTTGGTTAAGAATTCGAAATAGTCAACCAGTATTTCCTTCGTCGACATTTGCTCGAGTAATGATCTTCGTAAGAGATGAGCACGGAATGTTTGATGAAAAACTGGCTACCACCAAATTCTTGAAGCAGCTTCGACATATGATTCGTGAAGAAAAGAGCTTCCCAGGACGGTTTGCGGATGAAAGTCTGCCAGATGTTCATTTTGAAAAGCTGTTGAAGGAGAATGCTTTTGAGGTGCGGCTATTGTCTCTTCCGGCCACAAGTAATAAGATGCATCTCGAGAGGTTCCGAACACGACTTCTGTGCGAATCCGAAGAGATCCATAACTTCCGCAAGGTAGCCAAAATTGCATTTACAGCGAGACATCTTCAATACTTCTTTCAGTTTGCGTGCCGCCAGTTCGCCAACAGTATCACCGCACCACTCGATTTCATAGAAATATCGAGGATCCCTAACCCAGTGCCTACGGATCTCGTGTCACACTTGGCACGCTTCGCAGCCTGCGTCTCAAACGAGCAGCAGCACGTGGTTGCTACAGTAATTGCTTCCGCCCTGCGTTTGGACAGCTTTCCACCGGGAGCTCACAGTGAGTCTGCAGCGTCCCCTGGAATGTAGATACTAATGTCAGAAGTCTTCGACCCTCGTCTCGTCTTCCAATCCTTATACCTATCGACTCTGGAGACTGCTTTGACTGATGTACCGAATTCAGAACAAGTCATACAAGAGATCGAAACCAACTTCTGTGAAAGTCAAGACTTTAACAACACGGCGTGGATTCATAAGCAGCACCTCCAATGCTTTTCTGATGTATGGGCAATTACGTTCAGCAACTCCACATGTTTATCGTGCCTTGCCCGAGTACCGAGCCCCGTTCTGCCCTGCAAGCATTCGCTATGTGACACATGCGTTGTTCTCCATGGCCGACCGGAGCTAGACGAGCCATGGAGGTTCCATTTTGACTCATGCCCGCTGTGCGACGCTTCCATGAAGATTTCAATACTATTGAGACCCCCCACGGCAGGAGTGCGATGCATGTTGTTGGATGGAGGGTCCTACAGCGATTTCGAGGTGCTAGACGTGCTTGAGAAGCAAATGAAATTGCCCATGGGCATGCGAGAGCATTTTGACATGGTAGTTGGGAGTGGCATTGGTGCCTGGGTCGTCTTGGAAAGATTCTGCAAAGACGATCGGGACTCAGATGTGGACATAAATTATCAAAACATAAGACGTAGCCTTCAGGGGCCAAACGAGGAGCCGGTTTCGAGGTTCTCCGATGCCAGCACACTCTCTGGCTATGAGACGAACTACGCTTTGAAAAGGATAGAGGGTGCCTTCAAGGCCCTGCCTCGCTGGAGTGGGTCTCTGCAATCATCGATGAGGATCATCTCTAGTCTGAACGCGATATTTGGAGACACGACCCTGCTGGAATGCCAACCGGAGGGCACCAAGATTGGCCTAATTGTGAGCCGATCCAAGGATTCGGCAACCTGCCTCCTCTCGAACTATAACGTGGATAGAAAAGGATCATTGACCTACAAGCATGTTCGAGAAGCAAAGATTAAGCACGAAGTGCAACTGTCTCAATGGTAAGTCCAATAACCTGGAAGCTGCATGATGTATACTAACAAGGAGAAGTGCGCGAATGGCCCTCTCACCTAAATCCGTACATGGGTATCATGCGAAAGAACGCAATCTTCCAGAGGAAACTACGGCTATTACTCTTCGAGAGCAAGATTCCATCTGGAAAAGAGATGGCAGATCGCCAGATATACTCCTGGCTTTAGGAGCTCGCAGTTCCCCCTACGATCAACCAAGGATGCCCGAGAGCGTTCCCACATGGATGGCCGACTTCCGTTTGAAGAATGACGCCGACATGCTGAGAAGAAGTGCCGATGCTCTTCTGGCATCGCTCTTTTACCTTGAGCTGATTGGAGTTCCTCAGCTTGATGAACTTGGGCACATGTTTTGCCGATTACAGGTTCGTTGCAGGATAGCGCCTACATCAAGGGCATATCGAATTCTGATAGCCAAACTACGAGAACATCGCTCGAGGTTCTACTTCGATTACCAGAGTGTTCCATGCGTCAGCCAACAGCTTCACGATGAGGCTGGGCGGGGAATTGCGTTCTCGAGGTGTATCGAGATGTCAGTGCCCACCCTTGCGCATAGTCTCGACGTAAAAATCGACGGGATCACAAGCACAAGCCAGAGGATTAGCAATTGTCCATACAGAGTTGAGCACCTTATCGAGGATCAAGAATTAAATTGCGTGTTCGGAAACAAAGACCACAAATTGAGATACTTTGGTTCAATGAACTCGTCGGCCCGATTCATCTGACATGCGCATCTCGTCGATCCAACCAGAAACGGAACGCACAACCTCACATGACCCACCTTGCTACCAAGGCTGTGGAACGCTAGCGATGCGATGCACTGTCATGCATTTGCGCTCGGCGCTTACCTGAACATGTTGCCTCTGCACCTTCCTATCTCGACATTACGAGGAGTCTGGAGACGAGTCCCGCAGCTTCTCCAGGTGTATCCCAGCAATTTAGGTTGGGATCCTCTCAAGCGGCGCTCAGGGTACCCCCAGCTCCGAGAAGGATCTTCAGACTGCCAAGGGCGTCAATGCATGCTTCATGCATGAGATAGCTGACTGCATGATGCAGAGCGCAACTCGTGAGTTAAAGAGCAGGGTATCCGAATCTAAGAACCCAGATCCCAGATCTCAGACCCCAGATTTCAGAACTTTCAAGGCTCGCTACCAAGGCACCGGTATGCTAGCCAAATGCGCGTGCATGAGCTTCACGGTGGGCGCTTCGAACCTGCAGTCAGCGGCAGGTGCACTATCTTGGCATTCATGATAGGCTCACTTCCGGACATAGGTGTGAAAAGAGCCAGGAAGTCATTGAAATCAACCAGGATCCCCACTCCAAGAGCTGCGAAGGTAGTACTTCGTGTGGGGGATCGCGGACTGCATGATTGATGCAAAGCACGATTTGGACCTTGAGCAAAATAACCGGAATCTAAGAACCCAGATCTGAGATCTTGGTTCTGGGTTATCAGATATTGTCCGGAGAAGGGTCCTGTTCTAGCTTGGAAGAGGGGACGGCAGGCTATCGGATCCGATGACTTAGTTGTGGTGGAAACCACAGCCTGTGCTCCCCACAGGACGCGATTGGCAGTTGTGGGAAACATCTCTCACTTAAGCGAGGCGCGGTCGATGGACCAGCAATAGCTACAGCGGGAAGACTAAAGGAATGACCTGGAATCTTCATAATTCTTGTAGATTATATATACAATGCGCAGTTTGCTCATGTTAGTACTCTCAACTGACAAGCATCCAAACACTTCAGAATTTTCACACCATCAGCAATTCGGAATTCCAAACATACCTCTGTCGTTTTATTTATTTTCAACTCTAATCGTTGTCTCTTCGTTTGAGTGAGCATTCCGACCCTAAATCTATATTCAATCCCACAATTTCCTTTCGAGGAGGACTAGTTTAGACCCTCCGGTCCCATGCCGCAATTTTGAAACACTGGGCCCTGGATGATGATGCAACATACAGAAGGTACGATGAGATGGCACGAGGAGCGCTCAGCTCTGGATGGCCCTTCAGCATTGGATGAAGATGCTTCATCCAGTGTTATGGTTCATGGGCTCTTGTCCAGCTCACCTGATGAGGAAGCCGAATCCTTGGAAACCTTGATGCCGGTGATGGGATCACTAAGCACAAACGAGAAACATAACACCCACGAAACAGCCTACGGGGATCTGCTCAGTAGAGCCATGGAGGCTTTGCGCAGTCAAGTCACAAATACAACCTACATATTACATGCTCAGCAAGGTCCAGGTTCATCCAGACAGTTCCTTTCTACCCTCTCCACCCTGTCCACATTGCCGGCTGAGGATTTCGCCCGCGTCTGTGCCGGCACTCGTCGAGCTTCGACCTCCTGCCACCCTGAAATCCCTCCTGCCAATGACGCAGCGTCTCCTTCGGCAGACTCGAGCAAGGAACAGAATACTAGAAATTCAGGCAAGGGCAGTCGTGAGGTAAAGCTCGAGAAATTTGTCGCGAATGCCAGAGATGCTCTAGTTCGACTTGTCAATAAACATTGGGAGCGGCTTGCTGGTGGTCTCGGGGTGCAAGAACTCCAAGGTCACCCGTTCAGCAGCGACAAGCGGATGCGGCGAATCTACGATCACGAACTCCGAGGACTTCGCCTGGAAACAGAGCTGCATTGGTTGCGGCGGGCACTGTCATTGATCAGGAACCTTCTCGACTTCCGGGAATATTTGGAGGAGAATGGCCATCGTCCTTCAGACACCTCAAATCACCGACTCCGCCATGCCTACTTGGTATATATTTATGCAGCTAGCTTCTCCTCCACCTCGAAAATGGGCGATATCAAGACGGCTTTGAAGGAAGATCTCCGATATGCTGTTCGTTGGATGGTCTTTATTGACGCATTAGGCCTCGGTGCGGTCCTCGTGTGTGGCGAAGCTATTGCTAGACTTGTGTGCGTAAGCTCTGCAGTAATCGTCTCTCTTTATTGACGTTATGTAGGCACAAGACGTCGGGAAACACCAATGATGACCTGAAGTGGCTGGCCACCAGAATCCGGCAATGTCGTACAATCGATTTTCGGGCTCTCTGTGGCATCTTCAATATAGCGATAGCTGATATCCTACAGCACTACCAAGCGAAGCTTCCTATGAACAAATTCGACCTCGTAGCGAAGATCCAGACCGTCACCGACGGATCTGCATCCGAAGGCTGTATCACCGCTCAGAGTGAATTGAACAGCTACCATCGCCAAAGTATTGCTTGCGCTTGGAGGATATCCAGCCAGTACGGGGTCGAAGTGGTACCAGTGGGTGCAGAAGGGCGGGCAACGACCAAAGGGAACTGATCGAAGCCACAAATGTAGAATAGCAAAAACTGCGAGGCTTCTTTTCTTATACAAGAGTAATTCCTGTCACTCACTCGATTTCTTTTGCATGCCTCTTAGAATTCTTGACGGTTCGTGATTCACGAAATATCCATCGCCTTTAGTGCCCGCAGCTGTGATGGCTGTTCCAAACTCCTTGGAGATTGAAGTCAAAAACGAGTTTTCGCTAAGAATGCAGCCACATCCGAAAGCGTCCACCAAAGTGAAACACAAATCGCTCTCTAGTTAAACCTCACGATCGATCAAGTCAAGTACGCATTACGCCATTGAGTTACCCCTGGGGAAACACGCTTTGGAAGGCGCTCTTTACTTGGTCCTACGCAGAGGAAGGGCGAGGCTTTACAGAAAAGGGTAGGCGAGCGGCTATCGTGGAGGCCAACTCCAGATCAAATCCCCTTGGTAGCAGGTCATTAGGAAATAGGGGGAGAGATGATGATTTTAAGTGTCCGGACTGTGAAGTTTGACTGTGTGATAAACATGCTTCAGTCGGGAGACTGCACGATGCAGAGCACGAAAGCAGGTCCTGCAGCTATCCCAGGTATACCCCAGCTTTTGTTCTGGGGTCTTCTTGGAAGTGAGGACACCCCCAGCAATGAGAACTAAAATCGGACCGCCAAGGGCGTCAATGCATGCTTCATGCATGGGATGGGCTGACTGCATGATGCAGAGCACGACTTGTGGGTCAACGGCAGGGTATCCGGAGTCTGAGAACCCAGATCTCAGATCTCAGACCCCAGATTTCAGAATAAAGAGCGTTCCGACCCCCCCGGAGCGGTCTCTCGCCAAGTCGCAGATGCAACCACAAACGGGGCGTCTAACCTGACTCAGCTTCTTTTCCTCCTCGCTACCAAGGCACTGAAACGCTAGCGATGCGTATGCATGCAGCTTTGCAGTCAGCGCTTAGAACCTGCACTCTGTATCTCTCTGCACCTTCCTATCTCGACATTACAAGGGATTGAACTAGGCTCTATAGAATTGACACTCTGAATTGTGGAAAGCTGATCTGCAGCTGTCCCAGGTACATCCCAGCTCTTCGTGCCGGGAACTCTTTGGAACTGACCAGGACCCCCGACTCCGAGAAGGATCTTCAGACTGCCAAGGGCGTCAATGCATGTGTCATGCATGGGATAGCTGACTACATGATGCAGAGCACGAACTTGTGGGTCATGAGCAGGGTATCCGGAATCTGAGAACTCAGATCTCAGATCTCAGACCCCAGATTTCAGAATAGAGAGCGTTCCGAAGCCCCCGGAGCGGTCTCTCGCCAAGTCGCAGATGCAACCACAAACGGGGCGTCTAACCTGACTTAGCTTCTTTTCCGCCTCGCTACCAAGGCGCCGGAACGCTAGCCATGCGTATGCATGAGCTTCACGATCGGCGCTTAGAACCTGCAGCCAGCGGTCTCTGCACTATCTTGACATTTACGATAGGTCACTATATCCGGACACAGGTTCGAAAAGAGCCAGGACCTCGTTGGAACTGACCAGGATCCCCACTCTAAGAACTGCGAAGGGTGTCAGTGCATGGGATCGCGGACTGCATTATGCAGAGCGCGACTTGGATCTTGAGCAGGGTGTCCGGAATCTAAGAATCTAGAACCCAGATCTCAGACCTCAGATCCAAGAAGCATGCCGGAGCCTGCGGAAGGGTCCTCGCCAGATACTCCCCATCGGGGTATCAGTACTACAGTCTTCCCACCATCCTCCTCGAAAGGGTAGCACTGCTCCAATCTAGATCTTCTATTGGTCCAGGTGCCCTTGTCCGAAAGAAATATCTGGGCTTGGCACAGCCGTCTTGCCCCGAGTACCAAAGTAGTACTTCTTTTTGCGCCCGGCACTTTGCCCAGGGCTGGATAGTTCTCGCTTGGAAAAGGGTTAGAGCGATCGGCTAGAGGCCAACTCCAGATCATTTTGCCTTGGTAATGGTGGAAGGAGAGATGATAGATGTGAATTTCCAAGCTGTGAAATGTAACTGTAGGATAAATATTCTTCGGAGAGTCAGGATGGACAAGCCAACAAAAATCAATAGTATGATTCAGAAAATGATAATTATTCTAAAACCAAAGTCTCAGAGCTCCACAAACATCTTCAGGTACCTGCTCTTAATATCCTCCTGTATATCAAATTTCGAGCCATACACATACGCACGCAAACACGGAGCATCCCTCGACCTGTCACTTCACAATTGTTGTTGCGCCATCTCAAACCATCCAGTATCCTGACTATATCTTGGTGGGGCATCCTCAATCAGATCTGGCGGTAACAGTTCGTGAACTTTTGAGGGGAACATGTCCTCGTTTGGACCGACTAGCAGCGGAAATAGCCTGTGCTTAGGCTTCCGAGTGACGCTCGAGGTTTCGTGTCTAAAGAACTGGCAGTTTCTCGTGATTTCATGCCCATCGTAGAGGATCATGATGTTTGCGTCCGGGATGGCTCTTGTGTCAAAGAGGTCATCGGGATCGCGGATTCGGGTCAAGACCTTACATCTCAGCGCCGTGATGGAAAATTTTCGTTGACTGTAGATACTGGGTTGGCAATTGAAGAGCTCAACGAGTGGTTGAACTGGGCCATATAGGTAAAACCGAGGATCCAGATACCTGGGAATGACCGCGGTCCCCGGATCGTGCACATGAGGATATCTCAAGCACGTCACGCACACAGTAAAGATGACGTCCAAAACCTCTGTATCCTTTCCCAGACGAGTAACCTCTCTCCAACTCTCGTGTAGTCTCAGGACGGCTGTTTTGGGACAATTGTAACAGATCAAGGCTGTATTCACGTAGAAAGGTGTTGGTGGCATCTTGTCAGGCTAGAATGCACAATGGAAAGTATAGAGCTCAGGGTGGCCATCGTGCGTTAAGATATACCCATCTTTGAACTCGACGTCCAAAGGGAACAAGGTCCCAGGACCCAAGTTCGCAGTCTTGGGCTCCTGGACACGGTACACATGCTTCCAGCGGAAGGTATGCCTTAGGCAGCATCAACTAGCAGTGCTGACATCGAGGACGGAGGTGACGCCTGACACATGTGGGAAGCACAGCTGTGGTGGAATCCATAGCCGAGTCATCAGATCCGATCGCCTACTGTCACCTCTTCCAAGCTAGAACAGGACCCTTCTCCGGACAGCATTCTGAGACTGATAACCCAAAACCCAGATCTCAGATCTGCTCAGATTCCGTTTATCCTGCTCAAGGTCGCGTTCTGCATCATGCAGTAAGCCACCATGCATGAGGCATGCATTGACGCCCTTGGCGGACCGCTTATAGTTCTCATTTCTGGGGATGTCCTGGTCACATCCAAGAAGATCCCAGAACAAAAACTGGGATACCTGGGATAGCTCCTGGACCTGCTTTCGGGCCCCCGTCGGAACGCCTCTCTATTCTGAAATCTGGGGTCTGAGATATGGGATCTGGGTTCTCGGACTCCGGATACCCTGCCATTGACCCACAAGTCGTGCTCTGCATCATGCAGTCAGCCCATCCCATGCATGAAGCATGCATTGACGCCCTTGGCAGTCCGATTATAGTTCAGAGTTAGGGGTCCTGGTCAGTTCCAAGAAGATCCCGGCACGAGTAGCTGGGATATACCGATAGCTACTGGACTCTGTTTCCGCACTCCTCGTAATGTCGAAATAGGAAGGTGCAGAGGCTACAGAGTGCAGGTCTTGGGCCGACGAGTCCATTGCCGAAAGTTTCTTGGTTTGTCATCCTTGTTCCGAAGACGCAATCGAATCCCAGAGCTGAATATAGTATAGCGAACTTATGGGGAGATTTGCTTAGGGAAACTTGGGAATTATGTATAGGGAGTTGTGTATGGGGAGGTTAATGTGGGGAGATTTGCACGGGGAGGTTTACATGGGGAGCAGTACATGGGGAGCATGAGGAGTTGTGCATGAGGAGTTGTGCATGAGGAGTTGTGCATGAGGAGTTGTGCATGAGGAGTTGTGCATGGGGAGATTTGCACGGGGAGTTTTAGATGGGGAGGTTTATATGGGGAGGTTTATATGGGAGCTGAATATGGGGAACTTGGAAACTAGTGAGTCAAGTTATATAAGTTATCAATCTAGATACAAGGCGTATCGCGAGGAAACATAACATCTGAGCACATGCGGGATCCACGTGCAGTATCATCCCGTGACACCCCCAGATACATGTAATCTACCTAGAATAGTTACGATTCCTCCTCACTTCTGATGTATATCGCTTTTTATAATATCATCGAACGTGATCAAGTCATGAGCAAGCTTAGGATGCATAGCCTGCACCATCTCGGTCAGTGCCTGCAAGTTGGCAAACGTTATTGAGTTATTGAAGCTTTGGCACGTGTTAGCACTAAAGGGAAAATCTGGGTAGGATATATACTATCGTCTCAGCTAGTTTTGAGTATACGGATAATAGCAATGGTGATGGGCCTGCGAGTGTAAACCAACGCTGACCTCTTTGTACATACTCGTTTAGCTGACGACTTAAGATCTCCGACAACTTGGTTTTAGACTGTCACGGAACGAGTGCAAGTACGTGGATAATTGCGACTTGGTTGAATTGATTGATTACAAGGAGAGAAGATATTCTTAAGGAAATCTGTCTTTTATGTTCGTTTACGAGTTAGCTCGTGTGGCTGATAAAGTTGTGAATAGCTTCATAAAAGTATGAAAGTCACCTGATTCGAGCCCTTGACATAGACTAAAGATACGCATCAGTGTAGGCAATTTCCGCTGTTGCGTCGAGCGTCCTAATTGTACTGTTTAATTGAATATAGGTAAACCTTAAGTTAAGGTGTTTACGATCTTTGATCCGGCTTAAAGAGTGCACCAGATTGAACGCAGCGACGATGGATTCATCAACGCTCGTTGCAGCCATCATCGACGGCAAGGACGTCCAAGTCTCGAAGATTACCGGACGATTTGCAAGAAAATAATCTAGCGCATTATCCTCCACCAGGTTATTAGCAACCTGACATATCTACCCAGGTGTTAGATCCTTTTTGATGCTCATCGTGAGAAGCTGCCTCTTTCTTCGCCTCCCCGTGCTGCTCGATTTTGTTCTTGCCAGACCGGTTGGGTAAATGTATGGTGCCAGAGGTGGGTCGTTGATTGATAGTTTGCTAAATTCCTCTGCAAGAGTATTCTCGATATATTCATGGAGGTCATGATTGTAATTTGAGGATTTATGCCCGCCAGTGGACATTATTTGGGAAATTTGGGTAGTAGTATGGTTCACGACAAGTGACTGCACTCCACGAGCAGATCCTTCTATGTTGAATGGTTCTTCGAACATGATGGAGCACCTTCAATACCCTTTGGATTTACGACCGACTGTCGTACGAGAGCTTTGTACTTCGGAGTAAACCGGTCTTAGGCTTTCAGATGTGGTGAGCTGAGGCTGGTGTTGTACGGCGGTAGCTAGTGCGTGTGCTGTGGCTGGAGACGGTGGATTAGTGGGCGACTCAGCAGTCAGATAATCGTAGTTTTGTTGCACATCGCACAAAAAACCAACAGCCAAACTATTGGTAGGTTAGCGCCACGACGCATGCTTGGCGGATTTCGAGAGTATCCCGCGCAGAAGACGCCCTAGAACGTTCACCCAGGAAGGATAGGGAACGCATAAGACATATGGACATTTATGACATAACAAAGGCGCGAGCAGACACATGGACATTTAAAAGTCATCACTAAAGCTGTTATATACGATCCAACCCGACCCTTTAATCTCGTTCATTCTTGAAAGATGGCGCCCTGAGACGCTTGAGATAACCGTTCAAAACCTCCGTCGACCCCGCGCCGTTGACATCGCGTTCAAAGTCCTCGACCGCTTCAACTACAACCAGAAATGCAAAACGCCAAATCAATCAAGAATGTCACCACCTTCTTAAAGCATCCAAGAATCTGCTCTCTTCATATGCTTTTTTCCCTCCCTGGTTCTGACTACCCATTCCTGCACATTTTCTACTGCCATGTGAGGCAACCCCCTATATTCCTTCAAAAACAGCTGGATCTCAGCCGCGCTAAACTCCTCCTCCGGTATCTTGCTTGCAAACTCTGTCATCAGCTTCCTGAGCATGTCTTCATCTCCTCGCTGACTCCCGTCTGTTGAGGTGTCGTCGGGCATAAACAGGGCGCAGAAGAGTCGAGCGTTGATGTCCTGGTTAGTGTACCCAAGCTCAAGCTTCATATCCACTCGACCTGGTCGAATCAGCGCAGCGTCGAGACGGTCCGTGTGGTTGGTGGTCATGATCAGTACCCGTCCTTCCTGCGAACCAACGCCATCAAGAACATTCAGGAGTGCCGATAGAGAAACCATCCCTTGCGACTTTCCAGTTGAGCCTGTCTCATCTTGACCAGTCTCCACCGTTCCGCGCTGTCGAGATTGTGTTGCGTTGACGGCATCAATATCTTCGACAAGGACGACACAATTCGCGGGGAGTTCAGTGAATAGCTTACCCAGCGAGCTGTCGTCCAGACTGGAGATATTGAGGATATAGATATCCAGGTCGCAGGCCCCGGCAATTGCTAGACTCAAACTGGACTTTCCGGTCCCAGGTGGCCCATACAATAGGTATCCCTTCCGGTATGGGATGCCGCGCCGAGAATACCACACTCGTGTTTCAGGGTCCAGGAAATCCTTGATGTCCTCTACCAGCGCTTTCTTCTTCCTCTCTTCAAGGATGACAGTGTCGAGTGGTCTTTTGTCTATTGCTCTCGTTTTTTTCCAGCCACGATCCCGATGCTCAAAGACAGACGTCTTGTTCTTGACTAACTTCAGGTACTCAGCTCGACACTCGCTGAAGAGCTCCCTCAAAACATCCGGAGACCTGCCTATGCAGGAGACTGAGATCTCCTCCTCGCGGAAAATTCGGCCCTCTTTCTGGACGCTCCGAAACGTAAGCAGACGATTCTTGTACCAGAAAGAAAAGCTCCCATTCCAAGGCGAATACTGAAGAGATTTCTTCTGGTTCCCATCAGAGTGATCGTTGGCGGACCCTCTTCTCATCGCACCTACGCTAGCAAGAACGGAAGATGCCTTGTGGGAAAACGGCTGAGAAGATATCCAGGCGACAAGCATATCGTGTGCTTCGTTGGTATGGGAGACATAAACTCTTGAAGCTGTTGCTTGTTAGAATGTATCATTGGTGATCTTAGGAGTCACGAACTGAAGTGCCTCGTCACAAATGCTTCAAAGAAGTCTTTGACATATCTGCCAAAGAACACAGCCAATCCGCAGATACAAAGCACACGACCATAGCTGTTTGGTCCGGCCTGAAGTTGCTGGAGGGCAGCCGGGAAGTTGGTAAGCCCAGGGAAGAAGACGTCTACCATTGATATCGGGCTCAATGGGAGTGGCTGACTTGGCAGAGAATGAACATTGTTGTGAGCAGCCATTGCAGGACGTGAGAGTTGGGCTATCTGTTAAACCTTCAGAGGAAAATCTATACCCTTATATTCTCATCCATTATCCCCCTGTAGTTTAAGGTTCGATGCTTTAATTGAAACCATGTGGTAATGGGGTGTTGTGTGTCGACGCCCCCATGGTGACTTGGACGTCGTTTCCCCCATGGTGACCATTGGACGTCGTCGCCCCCAAGATGGCTCATAGGTACATGCGACTTCCCAGCATGAGAATACATGTAGCCCGAATCCGTCATCATCCGAGCCAAAGTCGTCCAAAGGTGATGACAAACCTGAAGAGGCTCAGCCTGAAACAGACCCATCTACTACCGAAAATCTTCAGTCCACCGTTGGTGGATCGGATGAGCTCACAGACCCGTCTACGGAGAAGCATCTTCGAGAAGCAACCTAGGTAAGGGCCATCTACAGCATATCCATATTCTCCTTAGTTAACAGTCGACTTAGATCAAGAATATCATGGCACAGCGCATGTTTTGGGCTCAAGGGGGAGGAAGCCTAGCCGCAAGAGAGTGGGGACAGCCTTGGAGTGAGACCTGTGGCCGGGCTAGATTGTTGATACGGGATCTTGGTTTTTTAGTATTTCTAGTTTGATTTGAATGTCCTCGTCACCGATTCCGCGATCTCTGCAAATGCAATACTTTATGTTCACACCCGCTCATGACCAGTTCCATTGGCAATAACGATGCGTGGCCCTTTTGCGCAAAGAAACTCGATGTTCGCCAATATCCTATCCTACCTGACAAAATCCTTGTCCATCGAATAACAGACTTGATGGAACTTGAGAAGGATCACGCAGTATATACTGTGTGTGGAGAGATATGGAGTGGGCTCGACTAGTGCTTTTGCTGCCACAAACGCTGCACTTATATTGTTCACCATTTATTTATCGGATCCAAATGATACAACGCGCTGTTTGCTTGTAAATACAGAATGAGAGATATAAGGCCTTGCCGCTATCTGAAACCCTCACAGATAAAGCACCCACGATGATCAAATGAGATCCTTCAGCGCTGCATCACCTACTCCTCTTTGCCGTGCACCTTACGGCTACCCCAAGTAGTCTGGAATAGTTAGTATAATACCAAAAAGGGCAACGTCCTGAGACTCACTAGATGGAGAGTTAAGAGTGCATAAAACTTGATAAGACCATGAAAGTACCCGAAAAAGATTGTTACGGGAATGAAACAGATATCTGCAGGGCAAAGTACGAAATGCGGCACGAGCTTGACCACCTTTGTGAACAATAACCAGAGAGCAAAGATGCAAAAGCTCAAGAGACGATGCGACGGATCCCAAGTACTAGTGCTGCAATGTAGGAGGAAGGCAAGTATCGGGTCGGTTATCAATGAATGAGACAGTGTCGCAAGGAGCAATGCGTATAAACTCCAGGGTGTCTGCCTATTTATCATATATTAGTAAACAATGCGAGACAAGGATAAGATACATACATCCAAACACGCCACTCGAAGATTATACTCTTGATATTGCTTCGCCAGTTACTTCGGGCCCAACGAAGACATTGCTTCAAGAATCCCCAACCAAATTCCAACGTAGTAAGAACCTCTGCCTCTTTACACATCTGGATCCTGATGCCCCAACCTTTGGCGACGAGGAGTCGTGTGACAAAGTTGTCGTCATCGGCATTGAGAGGTATCCCTAGCCATGTTTCGGTGACATAACCTGTCATAAAGTCTTTGGTTTGAAGAATCTTCGTTCGAATTGCTGCTGTGCGGCCAGACAAACACGATATCCTGCCGTCTATATGTGAAGTCGCTGATATCTCAAAATTGCGTCGCTCAATATAGCATTCTCCGAGATATTGCCATATCTGGTCTATCATTCCTAATCCAGGTCTTCGCCTTACCCTTTGACAAGTGCCAACTGCACCGATCTTGTTATCTTCAAACGGTGCAAGTATGTGAGGTAGCGACTCTGAAGGTAATTTGATATCATCGTCAGCCAGAATTGTGATCAGGGTCGTGATTCTTGGAATGGCCTCACATATCTGCTGGCGTTTGTTGGCAAAACTGGCAGCCATAACTTGGATTCTTGGATCGACGCTATGTGCCAGCTCGGTGATTCGTAACAAGTCGCTTTCAACTGTTGAAACGTGAATCTCATGAGGCTTTATTGCGAGGCAGCTTCGTAGGCATAGCCTAAAGTCATCATGTTGATCTTCACGACAGATCGTTGGAATGAGAACAGTGACATTGTCTGAAGTATAGGTAGGATTTTCAGGTGGTGGGATAGATTTGAAGGTCCAAGAGGACGCGCAGTTGACAATGAGGCGAACGTAGCGGTAAAGCCTAAAAAATCATTGAGCATGCTTCCAATCTTAATACGCAGGCAGTTATTCACCATAGCGCAAGGAAGGAAATTTGATAGTAGACGATCAGCATCGTTTGAATGTAATGAGTACTTCAATGTATAGGACTGCTGGAAAATTTGGTAGGTCCTCTAAGTATGCTGAAGGTTTGTTTTCCAGAAAAGAATACAATGAATAACGTAGAGGAACGCACGTACGGTTGGCGTGATGAAGTGCAGAAATTGTTTGAAAGCCCGGATGTCAGAGAGCACAAAGGTAACGATGCAAGCCCGAAAGCCTGCATCTTTATATGTTCATTGATCATCGTATGGCTAACGAGCTAAACAGTTCGTCTCCTTATGGATAACTCAACCCACATGTGCAGAGCCGCAGGAGACTCGAAGATCACAGCCAACTGCTGGCCACTAGGCTAATTGTGGATGAGTTTTAGAGAAATCGAAAAGGAAATCCCAGCATGAATGTTATGAGTCGACGCCCCCATGGTGACTTGGACGTCGTTCCCCCAATGGTGACCATTGGACGTCGTCGCCCCCAAGGTAGCTCATATGCGTGATATACGTTAACGTGCCTGTGGTTGCGTTAGATCTGTGAAGCGGCGCTATCGGAAGAATAGATACGGGATATAGTTTATTAGATGGACAGTGGTCCGCCTCGTAAAATATGCTTCGACCCTGAGATGGATTCCAAGCCAAGGCCCGAGTCATTTTGTTAGCATCAATTGTGCGGTTCTGCCACCAACCGTCATCATGAAATATTCTGTGTTGAGCGAATGGAATTGTTTAACATCCCAAAATAAAGCATTTATATGATGCTCATCAATCCCTCCTCTGCAGGTTTTGGGGTTGTTATGTGAGCCTCAGCTAGCCGCGGCGACCAAATTTCCGAAGCGGAGTTTACCCGAAGGAAATGACTCCCGCTCTCGCAAAGAAAAACCCCGCCAAAGCTGCTGCCCCACGTCACCTCGAGACATCTTCCTCGCAACACAGAAATGGACATCCCAAATCTTGAGGTGGTCACCCTCAGCGGGAAGAAACTCTCTCTGAAAAAGGATCTACAAGAAGCTGTGCGACTCCTGGAAGAGGATGGATGCTTGGTGTTGAAAGGCGCAACGGATCTGTCCCCCGTCGAATCGATACTATCAACGAACAAACCTTCTGTGGACGCTGTTAAGAAGGACATCGTATTGAATGATGTAAGTAAAGCCTTTATATCGAGATTTTCACTAGTATAGACTGACACGATTGTTAGGCAGTCAAAGCAATTCTATTTTCCGCCCGCGATGACGATTTTCGGATTACATCCTACCAAGCGTACAAGTGTGGCACAAAGGCCGGAGAAACAGGTCGTGATAGAGAATGGAAGGAGATGGCGGCGCACACAGGCCTTGTAGGCGTCAGCTGCACACACTTCGGAGGCGATCCGACTGTCTCATGGGTCATCGAAGTTGATACGGGCTCTCGCGGTGAGCCCACGGGAAAGACAGTTAATGTGGAGGCTAACGGTCATGACATGTACGTACCCTCAACCGATGTCTACTCTTATCTTCTAACTGCTGTCTAGTTTTATTTGTAGTAACTGGTTGACGCGATCCACTCCACGCCTCCAGTCGCAGGATTCGGCTGAAGCGTTCTTGATACTCGTTACATACATGTGGAAAGGGTATTCGGAGCGTGGAAGGATATCTCTTGGTCTAGGGATAAAGATCCTCGAGTTGGCTGGCAATCAGTGTTCTCGCATCGGCGACTACGTGCTCTGGTTAAAGAAGCCTACATCTGAGTGAATCAGGGTTTTCGTTATTTGTTATAGTAGTAAGTACAGTGTCTTGCAATTGCAATATTGTACAGAAATGAATATTTGCTTGGAAGGGTTGGTCTCATCGTAACGAATTCAGAATTTGACTATGCTAAAGTTACCTGGTCTCACATCAAACTACCATTATAAGACTGGCCGGGCGTAGCATTGAATACCAAATGAATTTTCGACTCGAAGATGACCTAAATTGCCGTTTACCATAGCTCTTGAGTGAATATCAAGGACAAGTCCTCCGGAACCCCATCGAAAAAAGGTACAAAACCACGCGTAAGCCCTGCCTGGTTGCTGCTATCGTTGTCCAGGTACGAACAGCCTTGAGAATCAAAAGGAGTGAGTTCGAAGAAGTCCGAGCTAAGAGTGGGGACTGTGGGAAGCAACAGGCCGATTTGGTTGCAGCCGTCGAGTGGTCGATCAGTGGCAAAGTTTATATTCTGAGGGACATCAGAAGAGATCTTTGACCCATTCTGTGCAGTGCACAGATAGGTATTTGTGGTTTCCGAGACTTCAATATCCTCTTGCTCGGATCTAACAAAGTCAGCAATCAGGAAATCAAGCAATACAGATGAAGAGCTTACTCGCTTGCTGGATCGTCCCAGTCCGTAGATGCATTTGAGGAAGTGTCCGGCGGCGTAGGTGCTCTTGCGAACCCAATGGGATGGGTGGCGAACTTATAGGCCCTTGATATGTATGTCTCGTCATGGAAAGATTTCTCGTGGCGTACAAGATCGCACGGCCGTTTAAAATCCTTCTTGCACAGTACACAGTATTTCTGATCCAGGACGCGAGTGAGGCTCAGATGCGGCTCATCATAAACACCTCGGATATGCCGATGCAAGTGGTCTGTTCTGTCGAAAGCCTTTGAACAGTTTTCGGCAGGGCAACTCTGTCGTTTCGAGGACTCTGTTCGTGTATGATCTATGCTGATAGCGCTGGGCGGCTGCTCCAAGGCTGCGAGTCTTCCGAGTAGATCTTCAACGACGCCCGCGAGATTCCGAATAGTTGACTCTTGTGCCGATACTTTGGTTGTTAAATCGCAATCTTCTCCATGACAGCACGTCCTGTGCCGTTTATCACTGCCGCGTTCGCTTGCTGGTTCGAATGTTAAACGTCGTTTGCGCCCATCTTGCGAGGCTGCTTCTTCCATTGCAGACGGTATGGGGGAGGATGAAGATTCTCGCACTGGGACATAACAAAACGAAGTAGATTAATGGAAGCACCTGACGTGGCACGGGTTAGCTCGGTCGGTGACCGAGCAACCGATTTAGTACCTTAGGGCTGCATAACATTGTGGTATGCACTTTGGCGAAAACCATCAGAGATTGTGCCTTCGCAACCATGTAATCGACCGAGACGCATGTCGATGGCCAACCCCAACCCCCCGGATTTCATTGCCCCCACCTATTTTGGGGGCGTCGATGCGCATTACGGATGATATGCAAGACAAGTGCAACGTGGTCAGTGTCAAGGCCATTACGACAGGGGATGGTTGTTTTTGGAGGGGTTGGCTAGCGTAATCTACATCCAATCGCGGAGAAAAGGGAGGCGTGGGTACGAATCGCACCGGCATCAAATGAAAACATTGAACTTTGTCTTGACTGGGACTAGGTTGATTGGATTAGACGTGCATTCGCCTCGTACTCGGCGTGGGACATTCACACATATTTCTGGGGTGAGTGCAGAGATGATATTTCATCACTGCCAATCAATTCTGTGGGTAATCATACACCGTTTTCGGAGGAAGAAGGGGGTGTTCAGGAAGTTGCATATATATAAAGTTTGAGGGAAGGGGAAGTGAAGGGAAAGTGGTGAGAGTGTGCATTGATTTTCACGGTCTGTATTGATCGAGCGTGAAACTTCGAACTTTGGAACTGAAGTAAGAATGCAGCAATGAACTGAATGTTCTGGTATCTTGGATTGAAATGATCTGCACCCCCAACTTTCCCTGTAAGTCGTGAAACTGGATGGTACCAACAGGAACAGCACATGGAAGTGTTCTCCATCTTTACCAGAAATGACAACTCCACCACAGGAAGAATGTCTTATCCGCCCCATAATATGCCCCAGTATCAAACCGCAGCTTCTAGATGCTCGACCCTTTCGGGCAACTTCGAGGCCGCACAAGCCGACAACCGTGCCAACGGGAGGCGGATATTTGACGAAGGCGATCAAAGAGGGGGTATCACGATGAGGTCGACAGGGACCAAGAAAGATTGCAGGCGCTGAGAACGCAAGTGACGAAAGATGTAGAGTATCAGGAATTGCAAGGCAGGAATGGGCGGTGACAAGCTGATGCTCAGCAAATTTCTCCAACCGTGAACGGCAGGCAAAGAGCTTTAACCCTCATGTTTTCTGCGAGTCTTTCGCGCATCGACAATAACAACTTGCTTTCGGGTCCGGCGAGTCCTCTTATGACCACGTCCATTAGACTGATCAATATCTTCACTCGACTCAAGTAGAACCGATGAGTCTTCTGACGATTGCGGCGGAGTTATGGGAGGGAATGTTAGGTCATCGGGCGAAGTGCATCCATTGTTCGCAGTGGAAACTTGTATGAAGGGATCATCCTCATCGTTTGCCGGGAGAATCGCATACGGCGGAGCGGGAATTTGCACGAAGGACTCATACTGATCGTTTGTCGGGAAACTCGTCTGGTACTCCGCCAGTAATTGATTGTTTGGGCCATCTTCGTCGTTATAGTCGTAACTATTGTAATCTGTGGGGTCGGTAGTCTCGGCTGGTACACTTGGAGCGACAGGAGATCGATGATTTTCTAACCACTTCTCGTTCAGCTTGTCCCTCAACTTCTCCGAGGCTTCTTTAGCATCGTCCTGTTGATTCCTCAGCCGTCGTCGGCTTTGCTTGAAATCCTCGTAGCTTGATATAAGAAAAGAGCTAGAGGTAGGATATTGATGGTATTTGACTTGATCTTGGGATTCAGATGAATAGTGCGCGAAGGTGTTGAGGGTAGTACCGTCGGTAGTGAAAGTCTGGACATATGCATGGCCGGCAGGATCAGGACTCTCGAGGAACGAACGCGCTTCGTTTCTGCCATAAACCATACAGGCACCATCGTATGCCGCTTGAGTTCGTGCCCGTATCATATCCTTTCCCCCAGCTTTCCATTCGCCGGCCAGATGTGGTAACGTGGTGGCGTTGTTTTCCGAAGTGGGAACTGCAGCTCCACCAAGCTCTTGACGGACTGGAAATGGTTTGAACTCTCTCAGATCAAGACCTTCAATCATATCTGGCTGTGGAGCAGATAATCCGGTATTAAAACCCACGCTCTTTGGGAAGTCGTTAAGCGCTTGGTTATACACTCGACGGTATCCTCGTCCGTATTCTTTGAGCAACTTGGATGTCTCTAGCAACATAGTCTGCTCATTGGGAGCTTCTTGTGTCCGATAGACAAAATTCTGGTATTCTGACTCGGTTGGCGATTCAGTGTCGCGCGCTCTGTTAAGCCGATCTTGTAGGTAATCAAGGTTTTCAGGAGGCGCGGAGTTGAGTGGATCAAGGACCCCATTCTCGAAGACAAGGCGCGGGAAGCTCGAGTCTGTCGTAGACACTGTCTTGCTTGAGGATTCAGTTGTGGCTGAGGATATTGTCTTGGCTTCGGAACGTGATGACTTCCGAGATTGCGACGAGTTGGACTTTGGCTCTTTTCCAGGCTTTCTTCCTTGTCCTCCCATTTTTTCGAATGCTTTCAAATTTTCTTTTGTCAGACGGGCACGTTTTGGGGGTCTTTCGGCACCAGTCTCGATAGATCTGTCAGGTCTCCGTTTCCGACTCTGGTGGTTATTGGTTTGTGGTGGGCCAAGATATTCTAGTATGTCATATATGTATTAGCACGCTGCTGGTCGAGAATAGTGACCACAACTGACCTTGAAACTGTGGCTTTGAAGGTACCAGTGCTGAGACCTCGATAGGACCTGAAGTTGGCACACGCGTACAAGAGGTCGCTCCAATCGCCTGTGAAGTCTGAGGATCTGTTGATCGTTCCTTAAGAATGCTTTGAGATTCGTAGTAAGATCCTAGGATGTGAGGAATTGACACAGAGCGTTGCCTTGATTCTATCCGGGAGCTTCGTCTCCGCGACACTATCCAACATCAATATCTTCGCATTCATCGTACAGAGAAGAAATCATGCCTACCTGAGCTGGATTGATGCGGATCTGGCAGCTGTCGCTGAGGAGCCCGACGTTTACGAACCCGTGTCGATGGCGGATTCATGGGGGACGTGAGTGAAGCGCGATGTTGATGGTTGATGTTGGGTGAGGAGGGGTCGGCAGGCTGATGGCCCAAATTTCAGAGACGGTGTGTCGCATCCAAGTTGTGGTGATTTAGCTGGCTGATTTGATTTGCTCGCGTACGGCGATTAAGTGCTCAGTCTGCAAAGGACGATTTTGAGCAGGGTTCTGTATACTCAAAACCCAATCAATTGATTGGGAATTTGGTCGGTCGCGACACGATGAGGATGTTTTTGCACTAATGACTGGTCGTGGCACGGGAGTTTTCTGCTAAGCGCCCCCGTTAGTCCTTGGCGGAATGAGTCATGATTTGCGACATAAAATTCGCTACAGCAAGCCAATCGGAGAACATTACAAATCGGCCCAGAGGAAAAGCAAGGAGAGTTCGATCCATAACCCCGCTTTCTCGGCAACGAATTCTCAATGATAAGAAATTCTATTGGCGGGGAATTAACCAAAAGTCTGACACTCTGCTGACAATCTTCTTGCACCTGCGCCGCATTCTCACAAAACGGAGCCGCATTCCCAGCCTCCCCCATTTTTGCTAGGGATGATACTGTCTGGGGATTGGCCAACATTAGCTAAATGCGGCACTGACCAACAGAACAAGTAATACGGAGCTCGAATTGCGCCGTCAGGGTAGCGGGCGGCTGGAACGGCAATTAGGAAATGGGGTCGATGTTGATGCGACCCCACCAGTTCAAATCACCCCACCCCCTCAAACAACAGAGGGAACGACTGCCAATCAAGTCTGTGTGACTACGCATTACTGCACCTGCTTCAAATGACTCCCAATCATTTACCAACATCTGGCATGGAGCGTATGCATTCAGATGCACGTCAGGTATATCATGCACTATTTGAGAATGCATGCAAGGGTTTCACTACGGATGTCACTGTCTTGTCCCCGGCCGCCCACTGTGACACGGTTGCAGGCTGAGCAGCAAGCTACGGGCTGAGTGCGGCTGAAAATGTGCTCCGGACCGCCCGTATCAGGACTCTTTCGAAAACGCTCGAATCGAATCAATGAATTATTGGCGACAACGATCACTGTCTAGGCAACAATATACATTGATAAGAAAGGAAGTGCCTTCTATTGGGAGAGAATACATCAAGAGAGAGACACCCTGGTCAAATTCGTCTGCGCAATCGTGATGTGTCTCGACCATGGCCTGCTTGCAGACTGAGCCGTAATCTCAGCCTCCTCATCATGTGGTAGAATATCTATAAGAACCGCTAGCAATATCTATTCTCCACCTGGCTAAAATCCAAATCCAAGTCATAGACTTCCGTCTGCGTCAAGATCCCAAAATCCTCTATCTGAGCTATTTTTGCTCGTCTCACCATGACCGCCCTCGTCGACCACGTCCGTTATAACGACCTCCCCTCTCTTGGGGAGGCGAATATCTCCCGCCAGGTCTGTACTTATCCATGCCCATTCCGTCTACGACGCTAACGTCTCGATAGATCCCGTCCGTGGACGACATCATCAACGGCCCGATCCGCGATGTCTTCCTCAAGCACGGTGCCCACATCGCCCACTGCCTCTACCTCCAGCACCGCCACCACACCGTCGGCGCCGACAAAGCCGTGGTCAAAGTCGAAGGCACCGCGCACTTGATGGATGGTCAGGCCGTCAAGGACATCGTCTCCTTCGGGAACAAGGTCGTTCCGACGACCTGGATGACCTCTGATGGCAAGGTGCTTCCGATGGAGTTCGCCGTCGTCCCTGCCGCGTATGTCGTGTTTGTTCAGCATTTTCTAGTCGCATCCTCACATCTGACCCCTATTGACTCCCCTCATCAGAACCGCCACGCCCGCCCCTACTCCCTCCTTCGTCTTGGACTTCCTCTCCGTTCTCGCCTTGAACGGGTGCGACGGTCTGTTCGGCATCGACACTATCGCCAAGGGTGCTTGGACCGAGATGAGCATTGGAGATGCGAGCGTTGTGGTGCCTAGCAACGACAGCGACGGCTACGATCAGGACAAGTTCATCCCCGTCGCATTCACCTTCGACGAGGAGAATCCCAAGTTCAGGGTACACGGCAAGTGTGGCAAGGGTGAACACAAGCACTCGTCGAAGCCGAAGTAAAGTACGTTGAACCCGCAGACTCTCGAAGCGTCCGATGTTGCTAACGTCCACTGCAGTGCCCATTGCGTTCATTGATGTAAGCATCGGCTACTTGCGCTCAACCGCAGCAATGTTGGAAATTTTGAATCCCCTAGTTCCTTTTTTCCTTTCCGCCTTACTTAAGGCGAAGATCTTCATAGATAATTGAAAAAAAATCCCCCACCCACAGGTTCTGTTGTCTTTACCACCATTCTCTGCAAGACCCCGGCCGCCTGTGACGATTCCACCTGGAGTGAAAGTCGAGCCTTGCCCGACCACGTGACCTAGATCGTCCGTGTTGGCAGAATAATCCTGTAGATAATTACTTGGAACTTCCTTCCCTCTTTTCCTGACATCCCCGTGCCGAATTCCTCGCATCGCCTTGAAAGGCGTCTCCCAGCTGCAGCGCTCGATATGATTCATTCGTACCGCTAAGGACTTCGTGTTGGTGATTAAGTCATGTGATCTCGCTCGCTTAGGCTCACCGCCTGGGCAGTTCGCTGTATATAGCCAGCCTTGCACCTCCAACCTAGCCACTCAAGGCTACAACACTCAAGACGACCAAGACTCTTCCACACTCCCTGACGCGTGACTTCGCAACTATTATATACAATACCGTATAACTCTCCCTTTCAATAATGTACGACCATGACGAGTGGCCCAAAATGCCGGATGGCAACGACTTCGACGGCAAACAGCTACTCACCCTGGTCCGCAGTGGTAACAGCCCCTTCCACGGACTTTGGGATGTAAACCTACTCATTCGAGAGATTGAGGAGAATCTCGACGCCCACGTGATTGACATTCCGGTCATCTCCAAGGGCTCCAATAACTACGTGAGTTCCTGTTTGAAATCTTCATAATACGATTCCATGCTAAGACTGGGGTTGGGTGGCCCACAGGGTGTCCACCTCAAACTGTCGAATCGACCAGACATCGTGGCGCGTATGTCTCGTGACGATGTTAATATGCCTAACTTTGACGGCGCCCCAATTCATAAGCAAGTTCCCGAGGTCAAGTTCGAGGTGGCAGTATACGAGCTCTTGCGCTCAGAGCCTAATATCTTGGCCTCCTGCCTGCTTTACCACCGTATCCCAGTGCAGCACGTTGGTCCCAAACTTGATCTCCCTCAGGATATTGCGGGCCGTCACTTGTTCTTATTTGAAAGAGCAGAGGGAGAGAAGAATATATGGCGGGGTCTTAGCCCAGAACAAAAGGTGCGTGCCTATGTCAGCAATCTGTTCTGCTCAATTCAATTTAACTGTGCCAATCTTCTCTCTAGGCCTGCCTTCTTGCTCAGTCAGCTTATATCCGCGCATCATTATTCAATTTCAATCTCCCGCTCGACTTCGCCGCTGTTTGGCTCCGCGAACGCCTCTTTGAACAGAAGCCCAAATTGCTTCCTATTCCTGTTGCTCCCACACGCGAGTTCTGCGTTGCTCTTTTTATTTCCAAGATCGAAGCGACAATCAGGAACATAGGCGACATGATCGGGTGGGAGAGTGACAATGTCACCGTTGGTCCCATTGCTGCGGCGGCCAAGCAGTCTCTCTTGCGCCTCATCCCACACATCATGCCTGCAGACAGCGGCCAGACCTCTCTCTATCGTCTCGTTCTCGAGCACGGCGATTTCGGCATTCACAACATGTCGATTACAATAGATGCAAACGATCAACCCCTCGTGACGTCCCTGTACGACTGGGAGACTGGGTGCATCGTGCCGGCTATCTTGTCCGATCCGTTGATGGCGGTGACGGTTGATCTAGTGACCGATGAGAATGCCGCCCCTTCATTTATTCGAGTACCTGACGACGCAACTCCGGACGACCGCGTGCAGTACATGACATGGGCGAGGCAATATATCATGGTACGTCCTTCGTTCAAGAATCTTCTTTCTCGGTGCATGAGTAGAGAAGTAACTGCTTATCTCCGCGCAGGCTCTCTTCAATCAAGCGCCCAATTACGAACGTGCAATCCAAGCAGGGAAGGACGCACGCCACCTTTGGTTTGCGTTGCGAGAGTGGCGAGGTGATGATCCGGAGGGATATTTCGGCGATCTGGGAGCTTGGGCTGAGAAGAGGATGAAGGAGCTTGGTGTTGATTCAGCGATGTCACGGATTGTGTACGATAACTGATTCCATCAACCTTCCATCGACGAATTTGGCGAAGGGTGGGAAGACTTAGAAGGGAGGACTGTGACCAACAGCCAGATAGCATGTACTAGGCCAAGTTTATGAAAATTGTAGAATTTAGAAGGTACAAGGTCAATCAATATATGTTGTTGAATGAGAGGATTCGCGGGCAGCGATCAGGATAGCAAAATGGGTGTAATATTGATGTCCTCTACAGGATGCATGGATCCGTCGAACAGAGTACGTAGACACACCCGCAGAGAGAACTCAGCGTAACTCCATCGTTATCCAACCCAGAAATCAATATATTAATCCACTTCTAGCGCTGTAATCCTCGTGAGCTATATGTTCGTCCCCCAACCTAGCACGTGCACAGCACCAACTTCCCCAACGATGACATCGCGGATTCCATATTCCCTATTGAGCCTGTTACTAGTAAAGGCTTGGTTGCTGGAGATTTGCGCATCACCCCACCATGAAGTATTACATTTGCAGAGGATCGCGGAAGTCCGTTCCGCCCATCCTTGACCACACCCTTAGACAGTGGCGTGATCTCCCAGCTCACCAGAAGGATATACGCCTCTGATGACTCGAGCAGGGTTCCCACAGGCGACAGTGTAAGGTGGTATATCCTATACGAATCGAATTAGCATCTTTTCAGCAGAGAAAGTAACTGGGCATGTCAAGTCATCTAAAAAGAAAAGGTCAATGTACCCTGGTAACAACCGAGCCCGCTCCTACAGTGCTACCCTGACCAATGCGTCGGCCCGGGAGAATGGTAACACCGCCACCAATCCAGCAGTCTGGATCAATGGTGACCTTCGCACCTATACTCGGGCCCTTAGAACCCAATCGTTCAAAGCCAACGGGCGGTGAAGTAGTATAAATGCTGACGTTAGGTCCGATATTGCACCTATCGCTAATCTTGACCTCACAGGCATCAAGAATAATACAGCCAGTTCCAATTTGAACATCTTGGCCGATGGTGATATTGTATCCATAATCACAAGTAAACGGGGACTTGACGACGACATTATCGCCAACTCTGCTCCTCCACGGTAACACTGATGACGCTTCCGTTGAAGAGAAGACATGTTCATGAGTTTCAAATATATCGCGGAAGAGACGTGCACGCTCCTCGAGTGACACGCCGTTGCTGGGATTTGTACTGTTATTGAAACGCCAGCAAGCTTTACCGCAACGTTCTCGCTCGAGGACAAGCTCTCGATCAAAAGGTAAATAAGGGCGACCTGCAAGCATTTCGTCTTTCTGTCGACTTTTGTGGGCTAGGCTGGATAGTGCCAGTTGTGCCGTGACTTCAGCATTAGGGTATGAAGGCTCTGAGGAAGTCTGCAGGCAAGGTAGACGGGCCAGATTTACCGATGGGGCCGATTGAGGTGTACCAACCGCGAAGTCTTGTCTGGGATCTTGCCAAGAAAGATTGTGGCGTGACCCGGCATGCTCATTGGCATCCAGGAGCCGTTGGCTAAGACGTGCGTGGTCCGAAGGTGTCGGCAATTGATAGAAAAGAGCGATTGCAGACAGATGATAGTTCGCAGGCCTGTTCGTCAGCGCACTCGGCGTACTCAATTCACTAGCCGAACTGTTTGCTACGCCTAGTAGACTTCCATCTGGACCGACATGCAAAGGCTCTCGCCTATAATCATGGTCTTCCTGCGGTCCTACACCGGGAAACTCATGTGGCGCTTGGGCGTAACCTGAAGATTTATCCTCGCTCTCTGCCACGGGGACTCGCCAGCGCAGTAGTTGGGGACCTATGCATATTCGACCTCCTATCAAACAGTTGTTACCTAGAAGGCTTCTTAGTAAAAACGATAGACCAGATTCTCTAGAGAGATTTACATTCGGGTCGTTTCTCATCACACTTCTTCCTTCGCCGCCTGCAAGTCATGCATCCGGTTCTAGTTCGATGGTTGAACCGTCTCTTTCGCTGATGCGACTGATCGAACTTCCCTGGTCCGTCAGGCCCATATGTGGGTGTTTGCTTGGGCGAAAGGAGTTTTGCTTGATGGCCGGCTGAATTTGCAGATGACGAGTCTCGTTCTATAGAGCCGAATCTCTCCCACCCTTGTGGTGACTTGGTGCTGGAGTGCGTTGATGAAGGAGATTGCTTGTTCCAATTGGGAGCAGCTGATATGCTCTGACTTATCATAGTGGAAATAGTCAAAGTCTCTGGTTCTGGAGGAAACATTCTGGGCCATTCATAAGATCTTTCGTCAACAGCATCTGGTATGACCATAGCGCGTTGCTCCGTCCCGTTGATAGCAGTAAATTGAGACATTGGGAGTGCTGCGGTCGTATCCACCACGCCCTGCTCTTCAGTTATCATCTTTGATGGTACAGTGTCCCGTCTCGTCCAGGAATGCATGAAATCGCACGTACTGGGTTGTGGGTGATCCTCACACGGTGTTGAAGGGTCCCCAAACGTCAATCTTTCCAACGCCAGCCATGCCGCCAACAGTAGGGGATGGAAGTTAATGTCTCTTCGAAACAAAGCCTCGATCATATTAGCGTTGGCCTAGCGTCGGCCTAGGGAAATTTGCGGCTGTTACTGTGGGGTAAGCGGGCTCCTGACCTTCTGGGGAAATATCGGCCAATCCTGAGTGGTGTGCCTTCAACCAACTAAATTAATATCTTCATGAGTAGGATCATCGATTGCAATGCGACTTTCAAAGGTTGTGTAAGTTAACGACTTTCGGGAGGAGCAAGCTGACCCTGCACTGCACGCCTAGTAATTACGCCACGAACGCCGTAAGCACGCTTATATAATCAATGACCGAGCTTGCACTACAGTACAAGTCATAACACTAGGTTAATACTAAAAGTCTAATATTACACCTTGTTACTCAGGTTTTGCTGATCGATTAATACTTCGTAATACCAAGATAGCGGTCATTTTTTAACTTATTCTAGAAGATTCTAGAAGCTGAGTGGCAATTATTGACCAAATAGTGACCTGCTCCCCTCGGACCCTCTATGAAATAGAGATGTAAAGAAAATGAGATTAATACGAAGTTAACAAATATATACTAATTCATTATTATAAGCTTTGGCCCGTGTTTAAGCTGGAGAAATGAAATATTCCCTGATGAATGTCCTAGAACGAGAGTATTGTCCCAAGCAGCTTCGCATGTGGGTCGGTATTCAGAAGGTAGCCAGAGAATGTTCGCAGTGCCATCGGCTATCCACTGACTTGACGAGTGTAAAGTTGGAAGTAGCTTGCCGTTAGGTGAGAAGGCGACTGAAGAGACCGAGCTCGAGTGGCCCTCGAGGGTCTGCAG
>MU270621.1:0-53371 GCA_021432625.1 Leptodontidium sp. 2 PMI_412 | reverse complement strand
TGGCCTTGTTGGAGGATGATCTCTTTCAAGTTTGCGACGAGCCACGCGATTTCGTCGAGGTTTGTTCCTCTTCCTTCCCCTCCGCCCGAGAATTCGAAGCTGGGGGTTTCATTGGCTCCGGTGAATGTTACAATGTCGTTCTTTCGTCTTTTGTATCCTCTCGTGATCCTCCTGGACTCTGATGACGGTGGTGAGTTGTGCTGTGGTGTCAACGACGCGGTCCACTGAGAACTGCTGGGCGGCCCATCGGGCGACCCATCGGGCTCTCCGTTGGCCGGAACGGCCATTGATCTAGTCGTGCTACGCAGGGTTCGAAATCGTCTTTTTCAGGGCCTTTTCGACGGAGTTACAGTCCAAAGTGAATACAGTAGAAGGCGAAAGGAGTGTCGTTGTTGTTTTCCGCAGATTTACAGTCGCTTACAAAATCGGCTTCCTCTCCGCACTCGCTAGAAGATTCGCAGCCCTACCAACCAACATGGCTAAGCGAAGTATCATGTGACCAGGAAGCACCAGGAACGTCACAACGTCGAGAGAATGAACTTGAGCCTTCTAGAATAAGTTATTATAAATGTAGTATATAGAAGTCACCTCCCCCACACCCCTCTTTATTAAAGCCATAAAAATATATAAGAGAAGAACGATTCGAACACGTATACAAAGCCGCCAGAGAGTCTTCTGCTGTAGATATGTGATGTCACTTTTACAAAAATTAAATATAAACGAGCAACACTATAGAATGCCTCTTTACTATATTTATTTTGCTTGTTTAAGACTGTTAAGCATGAGAGAATAATGGTCTACACAGGCCTTCGTGGTTGGATGTTCGGAACCCAATGATGACTTATAACCAGAACATGCCCTTTGGTAAAGTGTCGTCGCTTCCTCATACTTGTGTCTATTCTGGAGAAGATAGGCAAGACAGTAAATACTCGTCAGCGTGTCAGGGTGCGTCTTGCCGAGCACCTCTTCCTTGATCTCGAGCGTCTGGCGGTTCATGGTCTCGGCGTCCGCGTACTTGCCCTGGCTGTCTAGCACAAGAGCGAGGTTGCTCATGGTCGTCAGCGTGGAGGGGTGCGTCTTGCCGAACGTAGTCTCCTGGATCTTGATCACTTGCTCGAGCAGCCCCCTGGCTGCTTCATTGTTCCCAAGGTTCATTAAGCTTCTCGCTTGAAGGTCATAGAGCGACAAGAACTCTTCCGATGGCTCGTTAACCTCCTGTCTTAGCTCGAGGAATATATCTTGCAATAATTGACCAAGTCTAGAGTCTTGTCGCATGTTTAATAGTGCCCAGCTGCACTCGAGAAAGAGTGGGGTAACAACTGCTGTCGACGCCAAGCTAAATGCCTTCTTGAATTTAATATCCAGATATGATAAGATGTGCGGAAGCAAAAGCTTCTCTTGTGTTTGCCACAAGCGAGCACTTGACCGAGAGAGTCCAAGAATACAGCCAGTTACAATCCATGCCACACCTTGACACTTTGAATCCTGTCGATCCTTGGCCCAAGCATGAGTCAGCGGGTGCATCGACAATCCTACGCCACCGTCTAGATCATGTCGAGTGAGTAGTGAAAGTGAGGCGAGGAGAGAACTGGCCTCGATGAGACGAAAAGGGTCCCATTCGTCTTCCTCTGGGACGATAAAACTTGGCAGCTGCGAGACGTGATCTCGAGTAAATTCATCAATATCTCTAGCCTCATTTCTAACCTGCGAGATCTTTTTGCAACCTTTCCATGCCTCTTCGAAAAGCTGCAGAGGAAGAACGCTAGAGCCAAGCATCGACAGAATCTCAAGTAAGCGGAGAGCATCGCTAGCAGACTCGCTTTGAGACAGTTCTAAGATATCTGCTGAGGCTTCGAAGGTTGCGTAAACATCGCAGTACCTCGATTGGGCTTGCCTGGGTCGGTATTTCAGGAGTCGCTGTCGTTGTCGCTGGTAAACCTCGGGGTATTGGTGGATTTTGCAATGGCCTTGACTAATGTATGCCCCAGCCTGTATCAAGGTAAGGGTATGTGATCCAAGGAGGTTGACTATTACTTCGGCTTGGTTATCGTAAGCTGGCCACGATTCTTGTGGCAATTCCGCTGCCTTGAGTAAAAGGTGCTTCGAGTCTTTTTCTTCCAGGCCCTCTAGTGCTTCGAACGCATCTGGACTGTATCGCCTACATCCGGCAACACGAGATGTCATAACAACGGCACCGTGATTAAGTTACCAGGCGGAAAGTAGACCTGGTAGTCAAAGTTAGGATCATCGGCATTATCGAGAATGAGAAGCCAGCTTTGTTGGGTAGTTGCAAGGGCTTGAAGTGCTTCGTAGACAGTCTCAGCGGAGTGGCCAAGTAGCTTTGCAACGGCGATAAAGCCACGCTCAGCCGTAGAAGGCTTGTCCACGTCGACCCAGAATATTCCCCAGAACCTATAGCATAAGCTAAAATACTTGTAAATCTTTAAAGACTATTGGAAGGACGTACTTCTGTTTCAATAAGCTCGCAATCTGTAGGCATATCTCACTCTTCCCTTGTCCGCCTAATCCTGTAATCACGAATCTGCTCTGCATCTGAGCTGCAGACATAGATTCACTTTGGAAGAGCTCTCTGTATTCGATAAAGTAGATCAGAACGCCCGGTGAACAGACTATTAATAGCCCGAGGTATCATCCAGTGTACGTTGCCATGTATATTGGCACCTATACCAAAACCAAGTATATTAGCTAATTATAATTCCAGCTCTCATCAAGTCGAGTCCATATCATGGAATTCACTAAACTCACCTCTTGAACGTTCCCTAATCTCCCTCTTGAGCCGAATGAAGGCATTTTCCTTCCCCTCGCCATAAATTAACGGCATGTGCAGGCCGAAAATTCCTAATAGAGAATAGGCCTCATCTTCTTTGCGCTTGGCCATGCGTTTCGCTGCCCATAGCATCCGCTCTTCAACGGTCAATTCTACGAGAGGCTTCCGTCGCAATACTTCCACTGAAATCCCCGTGATCTCGTGAAGTAATGATTCTACCGATCCCTTGTCGCCTAATCGTGCGCCCTCTTGAGAGAAGAACTCGACTGACTTTGGCGCAATAAGTTCTTGGAGTGTCCAGGCTCGAGTGAACCATCTACTGTGCCGAAATTCTGATTTCCATGTTGACTGGGAGAACGGTTCATCTGCATCACTTCGTTTCGAAACATCCGAGAAGTAAACGTAGCACTTGGCCGCATCCTGATACCAGCGAAACATAGAATTGATAGCCTCCGAAAGCTCTGGAAGATTAGATTTGTTAATACAACATGTGTGCGATGAACCCTGCGCAATGCGCCGGCGTCAAAAATGATCCCCTCCATCGCATAAGACCAAGAACCCATCCTTGATCTCTGACTCTTGCAGGGAACCTAACCAGCGACCGCGTCGCATTTGATTATCACGTGAAACGCAATAAGTCAAAATTCACAGTCACGCCATATTTCATCCAACAGCCATCTCCGTTGGCCGCACCCCTGACCATCGTTGGTCGAAGAAAGCCGACATACGCTACCCCGGGGAAGTCACTCTTCCTTGCCACAACAACGATTTTATCGTCCGAAATTTTCCTTCCATATGGCAAATGCACGTCGCGAGGATGTGTCGTCAGCTCAGCCAGCCAATCCGCCAGATATCAGTGGGCTCCATCGAGTAAGTCTTAGATACCTTTTTTTAGGGGACTTAATTTGAAGTACGTTGGCTGATTTCCAAGTATCCTGCGCCCGTTTCGATCCCGTCGTTGCTCAATTGGGAAGTGGAGCAACCTCAAAGTGAACGACAAACCCTGAGCAAGGTCACAAATTCCACGCAGAGCACATCGACGGCCGAAATAGATGGTCATCCCTCGCTGGCGGCGGCGCCCACTGTCTGCACAAACACACAGGCTGAAAAAGTAAACAAGGGACTGTTTCTGCCCTCGACGTACGTCTCTGAGCACAACGACTTGACTCCCAGGACACTCCCTCCGCTACCTTCCTCCCTACCTCCACCTGAGTCCTGGGTACTGCCCCAAGACAATTATCAGCCGCCAGCTGTGAAATTCACTATTGATAATCGGGTTGAAAGTGCACTGGTCGAGGTGCGGTCACTGTTAGAGGCGTTTCAAAGGCATGTCCAAGTCGTCTTTCGTGCTGATGGAATGCCATCCCAAGAGACTGTTTATCATGCCGGATTTTTGGTCGGGCAAACGTCGCCAGACTTCTACAAATGGTACATGGCAGTATCAGGAATCGACGACGTATCATTTCTCAGATTTGAGCTGACAGATGTGCACTGCAGCTCCAAAATGGTCTCCATCATTGCTGGAGGCAATCTGTATGACTTTCAGGTGTTAAAGCAACACATCTGGGACTTATTCTGGCTGACATCACACGCACATGGCACGCCTGTCAAGTTAAACATAATAATAAATGCTGCTGGTCACCTAAGTAGTGCGCTAAGGACTACGAGTGACCAGCAAAGTTTAAGAAGTACTGCTGCGGGACTGGTAAGAAGACAACTCCCGTCTTCGATGACTACCTGTGCAAGAGATCGACTAACGCATACGCAGATTGCTGGAAGAGTGAACACCGAACTTGAAGATCATGAGATCACGGGAGAACACATACGAGTTTACCCAGATGTTCGTGGCGTTGTGGTAGATAAAAGGAGCGCGAGAGGATGGGTTGTGGTCACGGGGGGTGGGTTTCCTACTCGGCAAGTAAGGACAGGGGAGGGCGCAACTGGCAACCCTTTCCCAGAACTGATGATCCGAGTCGGTCAAACGTGTGAAATTCATGGAAAGTCCACTGTGCTATACTATGTGAAGCATGGCTTCACATAGCGAATAAAGATTCTGTCAGAGGCAGCAGTTTTGCTCACCTGTGACAGTAAACACATACTCCCCAGTTTTACTAGCATCCCCCATTTGCTTGTGAAAAGGGAGGTCTGAACCGTCAAACCAGGTGATCTATATTCCCGCTTCTCGTCAGAAAGTTTTGCAAATCAGCACCATGGAAAAGGTGAGGCTGAAACACACTTCGCTCAGGCTCTCGCTCCGGCGAATCAGAGTCATAGGTTGCCCACCACAGATCATCAGTCGGTGTGACAGGCGTGTTTTTGCCGTTGAATAACATCCTATAGACCATATTTTTCCAAGCTGCTTTTAGTGCGAGGTCGGCCATAATAACCCTTCTCGGAATTTCGACGAGCTCTGTCAGGAATCCTAATGCGCCATGTAAGCACTTGCCTGGGAATAGGAATAGCTACGATACTTACAGGCCAGGCAAATGCGTCACAGTCTCCTCGAAACACGTAGTCAAAAAGATGCCTCACTCTTGATAGAGGTTCCTCCTTGCTAATCCAGACAGCAACACCGCCCCTGCTCCGAGTGGCGCGACAGAAATCTGTCACTATTGATAAGCATCCAGGCACCTTCACCGTGGTGCCGACAACGAGTACTAAGTCTGGTCCTGTCTCTAGACAACTCTGGATAGTTTGCAAGATGCCCGTGTCGTCAGGGTGAGACTCGCCATACAATAGCACGTCAGGTCTGAGCCCCCCAGGATTCAGTATTCGTTTGCCTTGCGATGCCCGGGCCTGACTTCTTTCCACACACCTCGGACAGCTTGGCAAATCGGCACCTTGGAAAAGGCGAGGTTGAAACGCACCAACCCAGTTACACTTCTGGCACCTCATCTGGTCAACTCGGCCGTGGAGACGAATAGTCTTAGCATCAAGATCCGGTAGTCGCTGCTCGACACAATCTACGTTTTGTGTGATGTGGAGGGTAAGTTTGTGTTCCTGGGCCAAGGTGGCCATGGTCTTGTGGAATGGTGTGGGCTGACACAAGTCTGACTTGGTGTGGGCAAACATGCTACAGACCGTGGAATGGAATTGGGTTGCCTCGACTGACGAAGAATAAAGAGATCGGTGGAAGGAGACGCATTTGGATTTCCGCATTTGCTGAAAAGTAGAGACTGGATCACGTCAGCACTGAGGAGGGTGTGCACCGGTTCTACTTACATCCTGCATTGGCCGATATGCCTGCTCCAATGATAACAACGATTTTTTTTGCTCGATCGTAAGAACTCCCTCACCCGGATGAAGGTGTCCGCTGGCGTGGGGACTCGAATCTGCCCCTCGGTGTGCTGGATTCTTCGCTGATGTCCGAGTTGCCTTCGCTTAGGCTCTCGCTCCGGCGAATCAGAGTCATCGATTATTATTGGTCGGTCTGTTTACTCATAAGCGAGACGTGACGATGCACTTTCTGGAGCTCTTACCTCGGGAACCATCCTGTCGGCATGCCTTCCTTTTCTTGGACTTCGAGACAGGAGCCAGATCAACATTAGCCTCCTGGTTTCTATAAGTATGTGCTGCGACGGAACGTGATTTCATCGTGGCGAGGCTCCACGACGGTAGATACAGCAGAAATATCCAGGGGTTCTTCAAATCTGGCGAGGAAGGAAAAATAGAGAGATAGAGAGAAATGAGACGAAACAGAGGAGGGAGTCACTGGGTTCTTATACTCGAGCGGATCCGTTGGCGCAGCAGAGAAGGGGAGATCTCGTGACTGATTCACGTCGAAGCAGGCAGAAAGACTCCCCCAAAGGCCAGCGTGATGTGATACACATGCTTGATGCTAGGACCAAAGGAAGACCTTGTGGATATCAGTAGCGTGGATAAGAATGCTGGATCACGACAATACTTACGATGTGCTGAAAGGCGAGGAGTAGCATATTTGCCGATCTGAGACTATAGTCTTTATGAGACACATGTGTTTGGGCTACTAATCAGACCAAGAAAACGTTGCTTTAATCGAATTGATGCTCTATGGCCTGGCTGTAAAGGACCCTTCCTAGGAGGCTGGCGCCAGGAGGTGCATCGTATGAAGACGCCACGAAAACTCTTGCTTCCTTTCATTAGCATTCCACTGGGATTTCAAATCTGCCAAGCGACTGACCTGACTACTCCTGATCACCCGTAGCAATCCTGGTCCGCTTCCGTTCTCGATCTTCCGTGTCTGGATCGATTCCATCGCCAGCAGCTGCTTCGATGGTAGCGTCTCTAACCCTCTTGCTCTGAGCTCCCATATCCGATTTGGTATCCCCCTTGGAAAAGCCGCGTGCAACGTTGAGGTCACTCTGAAGACGTTGATTTTCAGCATTTAGCCCCTCATTTGATATTTCGAATCGGTCCAAGGAGCTCTGAAACCATTTACGTTCCTCTATATCGAGTGAGGATGTGGTACTATGCAATTGAATGTGGACTTACCACGTAGAGTCCGGATATGCTCCCCAAGAATCGAATTATGGCTAGCCGCATCCGTACAATCTCTTTCAAACCTGCGGACCTTTTCTAGGAAATTGTTCAGCCCCATATACTATCTCAAGACGCAATGTATCGCAAACCATGAAGCGCCATATTCTCCGTACGAAGCACATCGATCTGTTCTGGATAGATTGAGTAAGTTTTCATCAAGACTCTGAAGTCATATTACTTACCTTGCCTTGCTTTCAAGACTGTCTCTTGCCCTTTCATATATTCTGCAGTGAATGTGAGATAGGCGTACTTGTGCGTGCATGAATGGGACCAAAAAAACTCACCAACTGTGCCAGTCAGAGTATGAAATTGAAGCTCAAGAGTCGTATGTTGTGGAGTTGACCAGTTCGAGGACTCTCGTAATTTTCGACAGAGCTGGGCTATCACAACTAGAATCTATCAACACGCAATGAAGGCAACAAAGGGGGAGTAAAAACCTCGTAGCTGCGTAATATGATTGTTTTCGCCGATCAGTGATACTGAGTCCTATCGCTTGGTCAATATTGAGATGGATTGATTAGTGCGCGGTTTATTAACATACTTGTTCAGCGGTAAGGTCAATCTCGCATGGTTGTTCTATCCCTTGTGCAAGATCCCAGAGTGCAGCCCTAATAATTAGTTGAGCAAAACGTGTGACATTGAGCTAATATCGCGCACTTACGCTGCAGAGGATTCGACGGTAGATTCTGCTGTTGGGTCTCTTCTGTCATTTGTGCCTGCTCCAAAATCCTGTTCAGTCAGCGCAAACCTTGGCCTTGAGGTGTCATCAATCTCGTACGCTGACAGAGAATTCAGGTGGAGAACCGCCGGTAAAGGCACAAGCTTCCTGCTGGAGAGGTGAAGTCATACTGCTGGCCGAGGAAGGTGAGAAAGAAGAAAACCGGAGCGGGGAACAGTGACTGCATTGTAGTAAGAGGAGTCCGCCACCTTTTATCCTATCAGATCGCCAATCCGAGCCATCCAGTCTGCCTTGAGGTCCAGGTCGCCGTTCTCATTTCTTCTCGCTTCTTATTTCCTCCTCGCCGCTTAGGACACGTACAGGTGACGTGTGACAAGGGGTCTTTCCAGCTGGAAAGCATCCTGAACTCGGGCTATGTCGGATCTATCTCCTTGCATTAGTACGACATGAATGCACATCGAAGTCTCTCAATAAACAAATGGATCTGGCGTCATCCTTGCACTTGCTGTGGCTAAGGCACCCTAGTCGTGTGACCAAACACTGAACCTCTCTTGTGGCAATCTACCTTCCAATTACGGACTTAGGGAATGAAGATCGAGGAAAGGTGCCGTATGCAGTTCCACTAGTCCTTTTGACTCCGTTCTCATAGTGTGCCCGGATAATCCAGACTGTCTCTTAGGTTTGGCATCCCAGCCAAATAAAGGGCTAGTCAAGAATCTGAATTGAAAAGAGGCTTGCATATCTCTCGCGTTTACCGTGGTCTGGAAAGACTTGTTGCTTTGCAAAATGGCCGTAAGCGAGCTGTGTCTGGAGCTCGATCTTTCCTGCTCATTCCTACACTGCAAAATTCGGGGCCGCCATGTTCCGTCATCCACGCCGCACCACCCTCGTTGCAGACTCCTTTCACGTCCAGCTGACAATCCCACACCTTTCCTCTTGTCATTTTATTGCAGATCCACAGTCATGCCAACGCCTTTGGTTTTGAACAGCTTCCCCGACAGGATTTTGATGCTAGCAAAGTGGGCACTGTTGGGCTTCTCGTATATGCAAGGAATCAAGGCGGCTGGAGTCTCGATGAGAACCTTAGAAATGGAGACCAAGGATTGACGCCCGCTCGATCCATGCGTACTCATCATCAACGGACCCCCCCACCAACATTGACCAAACAATCTCTGGCACGAAACGAATAACAGCCAGATGATAGGTAAGTAGGGGTTGAAGACGTATGGCCAACGACTTGCACCTCCCTTCAATTCATTGGAGAGACATGCATGAAGTCACTCGCAGATCTGGGCTTACGCAGTGGGAGAATCCGAATCTTCTCCCTATTGGACTGTCCCGTCTACACTACACAGGTGGACACTCCAACTCGGAGTGGCCGTAAGCGGAAGGATGCTCCTCGGGCATTGTCGATGAAATGATGAGCGGTTGCACAGGAAATCGAGTCTGCCTTGTAGTTCTGCCGTGCTACTGAGGATATTTTGCTATTGATAACACGTGACCGTCCCTTTTGAAGCTCTCGGTTAGCCATGTTGTGATGCCCCCTTCAATCCACATCGCTATACGTGGAAGCTGGTCTCTGCCACAAATTTCTTGTCACCAGCCTCTGGAAAATGCCTGTGCGAAGACTGCTTTGTTGTTCTAGGAGTGGCCATCTGTTCCGTACCTCCCTAGTCGCCTCAACCTTGATTGTTGTGCATACTGGCTAGTAAGGTGTCGAATTTGGCCTCCCCCACCACCGAATCTGCCTCTTTCACGCCGCTTGATTAGACCAACAGGTGAGGAGTGGCTGCATGTCTCCATTCTCCGGCCATCGTACTCCCTGTTCCATAGCATCACCTGCCACAGGAGGGAGACTAGCGCACGTCTCTGCCCCTCAGCTTATCCTCATGGAAGCGCCGACGACTCCTGCAGCCACGCCCAGGTGCCTCTTTGGGTGACGTGGATATAGAGATGCAAGTCTAAGAATACTTGTTGCTGCGCAGATCGTGCCAGGGACCAGGTGCTAGATCAGCTTGAGAATATTCTGATGCGGCCACGGTGGGTGGTTGGATGATCTCTATCCCTCCACCCATTTGCGTCCGGCTGACCCGTCTCAAGCCCTCCTTGATGGCGAAGGCATGGAAATGTCGCAACCAAGGGCATCTTGAAATTGACAGTCCGCAATAATTTTGTCCAAGGGCATGTGATCACGTGAACTCCTATTTGAGGCTCGCTACCAGCTTTTTGCGCTCCCCAGGGCAGACGTCGACTGATGCTGTATCTTACAAAGGACTTCGGCACCGAGGACCATAAATTGGTGGTGTTGGTGTTTTAGAATAAACTCTCCCATGGACGGCTGTAAGCCGACTTAGAAAGTGGCGCCAGATGCGATAGGCTGGCTATCACCACCAAAGCCTGTTGGCTGCCTCTACTTGGATCTTGGCCCAAGGAGTTGACTGGTGTAAACGCGGAGAAATTCGATAGGACCGCCTTGATCGAGAGACAGAGTGGGTGCAGTAGCTAGCAGAGAACATTTCTCAGGTACTTGCTTGCGAGGGCATTGGTGCAAACCACCCGGGAGGCCCAGCTGCACCGCATGACTTCCATCCTCTAGCTCATGATCCTGATGTGCTTGCATTCGTGCCCAGGCGAATAGTCGGCGCTGTCGGCGCAGCACAGGACCTGAAACCCTCTGCTGCATTACAGCAATTCTCAGGAACCCCACTATAGCCGTTCAATAGCGAGTCCATCCTCTGATGGAGCAGCAGATATAGCATTCGTGACTTGTGTGATCCCATGCAGAACGCTCTGCCGTCGCCGTTCCAGTAGACTCGAGGTAGCAGCTCTGGAAGCGCTGTATCCACGGAAGGACGATCAGCGGGAGTCTCTAGTATTGCCACAGGCTTCATTATCCATGACTAGACCCTCACGCTAGGAAAGCTAACTCCTCGGGGTTCGGCTGGCCTGTATATATCCTCCATGCAGCACCGCCCACTTCGTCAGCTGCCAGAGTTATGGAGGTGGGCAACAGCCTGGAAAGGTTCAACACCGGTGGCTGATTGGAAGTCTCCACCTCTAGGTCATTTCGAACGCAGTGACAAAGGCTGATGACAGAAACCCATGCAAATGCGCCGGCATCGATCTCCATTCGGTGATATGCTAGAATTGCAAGTGCCATGAAAGGGATCGCTTGATCCTTTGTTGTCACATGTACCCCTTTCTAGGCTCGCGAATTTCGAAACGTCGCAGACAACATAAATAACAGATCTATTTCTTTGCTTATCACTTGATAATTGGATTAACTCCCTGCAGTGATTTATATGTCTCAATGCTAAAGGGGGATGTCCGATCGTAGCTCAATGACGCGAACCACAGCTAACAACAGCTGAGATCATGACCTAGGTCAAGGCAGAATTGGCCGCCATGCACTAGAACCAGATGCATAAGCGGAGTACTGTGTGCAGCGGTTGAAGCATCTTCCACAGGTGGTGCAGGGTAATCGCGTGTCCAAGGAATCCACTGTTTCCCTTGCAAGGTCTTGATGCAGGATCATGTCGACCAAGGCATACTACCTCAGCTCTCGGGGGACCTCTTCCGTTGTGCAGATACGAATCCATTCAGGGGAGGCGAGCTTCGAGGAATCAATGATGTATAAGAGAGCCTGGTCTGCCTTCTCTCTTCACCAACCTCTTTCATCACCACTCCTGCCATCAATCCTCATCACCCATCCTCCATACCTCTTGCTCCTCCAGTATCGATTACCTGGGCAGGAAAACCATATATTCTCGCTTGCCGGATCTAATTCGTGATTGCCCATCGCCAATATGGGATCGGGATCCTCTCATGTTGAAACAAGGTGGTGGGAGGTAGAAGCTCAACGAACATTAGCGACTGGAACCACGTGGAAAGTGGAAGTCGTCTGCTCGCTTATTCCTGTCGTGGACGAAACCGTTCTGGTGGGCTGCTTGAAGAAACGTCCCGATCTCGATACGCTCTTTGCTCTTAATTGCGGATATCAGGACCGCTACGGAGACCAACGTATGGACCCCCAAGCTTTGACAGTCGGTTTCAAGGCCAATAAACTCTGGCAGGTGCTCCGAATGCCACCAGGGTGTGGCGAGGCTCCATGGAACTGGAACTGGCAACCACCACTCGAAGGAATCCCTTCAGAAATTGCGGCCGAATTCCACGCGACCGTATGTCAGGCGATCTTCCGAATCCCCTTCTCCGACTTTGTGAAGTTTGCCATGGAATACAGCACGAGAGCGCCCTCTCTCAATAATCTCTTGAGTGCTGTGTGCGATGTGCGCGACAGCCTTCGTCGGGCGTATCAAGATCGCCCCAAGGTTCAAGAGATTTATGTTGAGGTCGAGAAAGTGAGTAGACACGGATCTGCCGAAGTGAAATGCTAACGAGTGTAGGCACTAGTGCAGCAACACCACCCGCTGGCGCACTGGATTGTTGCCAGCAGTCTGCACCGCACGCCGCATGCCCCATTCGACACCCTGACCCCCAACCTAGAGCCAATCCGAACAATCTTCGCGACGCGTGACTTTGACCTCGTGCTCACGCGACTTGCGGCTCTAGATCGGCGGTTTGCGCATGCCAGTTCAATGTACAATTGGCAGAAGTGGTCAACAGACCTCGACTTCTGGCAGTACGTCGACAGAGCACTATGGTCAGGGACGATAACCACTCCAATCATGTCGCTTCACTTGTCAAGTGAGGACCGGGATGAAAGACTGCGCTTTCTTAAGGGATTTGAGGCAGACGCTGAGGATAAGGCGTACAGTAGTTGGAGGAGAGTAGTGTTCTCAATGAAGAGGTTGATAGGTCGAGATTCGCAGTACAGTGTCAAGAAAGGCTTGCTGATGTCTATGGGCCTGCTAAAGGATAGCCCTAAGAGATCCTGACTTTGGGCGTAATATCGTAAGAAGTTTTCAGAACGGTCGAATTTAGATGTCAATGAGGATGGAGATCGACCGCTCTCAATCCGTGATCAGGGCAGGAACTGTATGTACATAGCAATCAGTCGTGTGTTTCCAAACCGTGTTCAGAAATATCGACCTTCGAGGTTACGCGTCTCACCTAAATTCTCTTGGCCAGACGCAGCCCCTCTTCCTCCGTTTCGACAACATAGGCCACCGTCGTCGCCGCTTGTGGTAGGCATTCCGTTGCCTTTTACACCTTTCGGTGACGGTTTCCCGGTCGTGCAAGTACTTGTATCGAGACTCGAGTAACTGGTATTGCTCCTGCCATGTCAATTGACCTCTCCACTTTCTTCCGCCAACATTTTCCAGGCCAAGTGGGCGCCACGGGAACAGCTTCTTTGTATGTGTGCGCGCCTTGAGATATTTGCGGACTTCAGGTGCGATACAACCGTGTGGACCACGAATTGTCAGGTGTGGAAGATTGCGAAGCTTGAAGAGGCTCCATAACCCCGGGTCGTCGACGGAAGATATCGCGTGTGAGTAAGGGATGCAGAGTCGAAGCCATGATATTCGCATAGAACCCCAGTGTTTATGAAGGTACTCAAAAGCCTCGTAAGCATAATCGGTAGTCCACTGGCCCCAACCCGTGGCATTCTCATCGTCAAGATAGGATACGCTGAGGAACCGAACGCTGTGCAGAGTTGTAGCATTTCGACCCGGACCGTGTTCGAAGAAGGCTGACAGGGTCTTCAAGTCGCTGAACTTGAGGGCCTCGCCAATACGGAGTTTGACTGGCGTGGTCTCTCTGCATTTCGTGGAAGTTGAGTAAGGCTGATTGAGGTAGATCGAACGGAATACCCTCGAGACTGATGCGACTGGGTGGTGTGCGGCATGGGTCCTGACACCGCCGCCAAAGCAGTGGTGATCGAGCGTCCACGACGATATAACCCAGGATCTGCGAAGTGATCTCTGCAGGCATGGCAGTTGTGTTGCTGTGGAATGTATGGAAGGTTGGGGGGGTAGAGTAGTCTGCCATGACGAAGGCCGGATGCTGATCTAGCATCAAAAATGGGGATGAAGGAGGTCATGATGAAATAGGTTTTTGCAGAAAAAGAATTTCAACCTGTCGTTTATAGGTTGTTGGCAGCCGTGAATGAGACAGGCAAGTCTGTATGTCGAAATTCACAGGCTTCTGGATGTGGGAGCTGAGGCTGATTGTGGCTGGAGACGGCAGATTTGTTCCGAAAGCAACGCCAGTGGAAGCGAGCACGATGGAGAAGTGGGGATCAGATAATAAGCAACTATTCAAAGATATTTTTCACATTCAGAAGCTCTAGCAAACCAAGCGCAATTAGTAGTGCACTACATTCTTGCCTGCGCATTCAATTTGGTTGCACAAATCGAGCTGGTTGGGCTAATTTGCGTTAGCCAATTTGGTGGCTCTATGTGAGGCTGAGATCACGGCTTTATATTTGTTTGTTGCACATCGCAAATTGCAGGACGCCTTGCCCTGACGACACTTTGCTCTTCCAATCAACGTCTTTCACTAACATTGCAAGTTTTGTTGCACATCGTGGAAAAGCCAACGAGCCATTCATGGCTTTGAGAATCTCGAAGATCCATTGGTAAAGGTCACGCTTGTCCCCTTCAGCCTGCAGTCCTCATTGTCTCGGCCTAGAACATTCTAAACGCCAAGATAACGGAATCGGAGGAACGCCTCCGTCACTTGCGGTTCAGTTTTCACAACGCATAGCATATGAACATTTATGATAACCCATATATAACAAATTGCGACGATGCCTCTTCCGCTATCATCTCACGAACCCACTGAAAAAGAGAGCAAAGGCAATGAGGAGCGTCACCCAAACTGAAGTCAGCCTCAAACTCCACTCATCAATGACCGCGACTCTTCAACGCACATCTGAACCCAATCAGAAATGCAAAGGCACAACGCCAAATCAATCAAGAATGCCACCGCCTTCTTGAAGCATTCAAGAATCTGCGGTCTTCATTTCCCTTTTTCCCTCCCTGGTTCTGACCACCCATTTCTGCACATTTTCCACTGCCATGCGAGGCAACCGCTTATATTCCATCAAAAACGACTGGACCTCGGCCGCGCTAAACTCCTGCTCCGGTATCTTGCTTGCAAACTCTGTCATCAGCTTCCTGAGCATGTCTTCATCTGCTCGCTGGCTCCCGTCTGTTAAGGTGTCGTCGCGCATAAACAGGGCGCAGAATAGTCGAGCGTTGATGTCCTGGTTAGTGTACCCAAGCTCGAGCTTCATATCCACTCGACCTGGTCGAATCAGCGCAGCGTCGAGATGCCCCGCGTGGTTCGTCGTCATGATCAGTACCCGTCCTTCCTGCGAACCAACGCCATCAAGAACATTCAGGAGGGCCGATAGAGACACCATTCCTTGCGACTTTCCCTTTGTTGAAGAGCCTGTCTCATCTTGACCAGTCTTCACCGTTCCGCGCTGTCGAGATTGTGTTGCGTCGACGGCATCAATATCTTCGACAAGGACGACACAATTCGCGGGGAGTTCAGTGAATAGCTTACCCAGCGAGCTGTCGTCCTCACTAGAGATATTGAGGATATAGATATCCAGGTCGCAGGCCCCGGCAATTGATAAACTCAAACTAGACTTTCCGGTCCCAGGTGGCCCATACAATAGGTATCCCTTCCGGTATGGGATGCCGCGCTGAGAATACCACGATCGTGTTCCAGGGTCCAGGAAAGCCGTGATGTCCTCTACCAGCGCTGTCTTCTTCTTCTCGTCAAGGATGACAGTGTCGAGTGGTCTTTTGTCTATTGCTCTCGTTTTTTTCCAGCCACCATCCCGATGCTCAAAGACAGAGGTCTTGTTCTTGACTAACTTCAAGTACTCAGCTCGACACTCGCTGAAGAGCTCCCTCAGAACATCCGGAGACCTGCCTATGCAGGAGACTGAGATCTCCTCTTCGCGGAAAATTCGGCCCTCTTTCTGGACGCTCCGAAACGTGAGCAGACGATTCTTGTACCAGAAAGAAAAGCTCCCATTCCAAGGCGAATACTGAAGAGATTTCTTCTGGTTCCCATCAGAGTGATCGTCGGCGGACCCTCTTCTCCTCGCACCCACGCTAGCAAGGAGGGAAGATGCCTTATGGGAAAACGGCTGAGAGGATATCCAGGCGACAAGCATATCGTGTGCTTCGTTGGAATGGGAGACATAAACTCTTGAAGCTGTTGCTTGTCAGAATGTATCATTAGTGGTCTGAGGAGTCACGAACTGAAATGCGTCGTCACAAATGCTCCGAAGAAGTCTTTGACATATCTGCCAAAGAACACAGCCAATCCGCAGATACAAAGCATACGACCATAGCTGTTTGGGTTGCCAGCCAGAAGTTGCTGGAGGGCAGCAGAGATGTTGGTAAGCCCTGGGAAGAAGACGTCTACCATTGATACCGGGCTCAATGGGAGTGGCTGACTTGGCAGAGAATAGGCATTGTTGTGAGAAGCCATTGCAGGACGTGTTGTGGATGAGCAGCAAGGCAAAAGATCGATGCGTGGGATAGTATGTTGGTCTGAGTCTGGTGAAGCTGAGGTCGGATATGGAAGTGAGTCTGTCCTTGAGGAGCTTCTCCATGGGCTCCAAGGGAATTACGAACCCTTATATGGACATCCATTCTCGTACCCCTCATCGCGTGGATGTCTAATCCTCCTTAGCAGAATACCAACCGGGGAAGTTGATAAGGAAAGCTGATGTTCCAGGATCAACCTGTGGCCCATGGTTGCAGCATCATTCAATGGCCGATTGGACATTCAAGGTGATTCCGAGGGTGCATCATGCGGACAAGGCGGGAGAGAAGCACACGTCTGCAGGACAAGTGTTGGAAGAGATGCCACATAGTAATGTGGGGAAGCAACACATTGATACACTCTCACCAGCGTTCGTGCCGTGTGCATTGCTAGAAGGAGAGTTTATAGCGTATTCGATTATGCCCCTGGATTGTGCAGTTCTGTGAAGCGGGAACGTCTCCATATGGTACCTTTTTCGTTCTCATCCCCGAAGCAGCAAGAGGCACTCGATTGAGCACGGGGGCGTACTGGCTCTTGAATAACTATGGGTGGAATTGTGATTGGGAAAAGGTTGATATTCATTGTTCATGTCTGCAGGAAGTACGAGCCGTGACCCAAACATGAGGCACAAACTGTGGTATCCCCTCAGCTGCCATAAACACACCCTTCAGCGCACGTGCCCTGCAGCTCAGTTGCTGTAGCGCCTGCATTTGGTGTTCCTCGCTTAAATTACAGGGGCTTTGGGGCCTTGCTTAAGGTGTGTTTCTGGTGGCAGCTGAGGGGATAACCAGAGGGATCACGAAATTGTGATCCAACCCAACTTGGATTCGGGGCTAGCCAATACCGGTATGCACGAGGCCAGTCATGTGTCTGAAGCGGGGGAATAGGGTCATGAAACCGTGATCCCCAAGCATAGCTTAAATTGCCGACCAGCATACAATTCACCGAGAACACGAAATTATGACCTGAACCCGCATGAATTGAAGCCGGCAACACAGACGCACTTGCCGCACAATCGCAAGCCTGCGTGTCGGCCTAGATACAGAGACGGTGTAATTGAGGAATACCGATTGTGCTATTGATTTCTTGCCACATACCAGCGTGGATGAGAGTATGGTTGTTGGCGAAGCTGATAGAAGCGTGTTGTGCATGATCTCATGTAACCAAGTCGTTTTGACAGGTTCGAGGACTTAATTGACTGAAATACTGGGTATTGTATAGACAGATCTCTGTACTAATACATCGCGGAATCCATTCCTCCGACCCTACTAGGCTCACGTTCGAAGTGCACATGACATGACTCATTCATCTCGTTCGTTCTTCCTCTCGGCTTCCACAAACCCCCTGTATCAACATCCTGTCAACAAAGTCGTCTTCCTGTGTCCGCTTGTCGGAATGATTGTTTGCAAAACCGTGCAAGAGATAGCGTGAATTGCACCAAAAGATGCACTTGGACAAATTGATCAATTTCTAGATATTGATTGTCCGCCGACCAACAGACCACGCACTCCTTTGATCCTTTCACCCTCATCAGCATTCGTTGAAGTGAGGTATTGACGAAGTTGAAATGATGCCTTTCTCCACAATGATTCTATTACGCTATCAGGATCAAGATAGAAACTCGAGACGCTCTCACCTGGCTTATCGAATTGTGCTTAACCCATACTTTGCGTGCCAGAGGGCCATCATAAGGAGGACTGGCCGCAGCTGCGGTCTCACCTTTCCCCTGGCAATCAGAGCAAATAAAACCCCCCACGACGCCGTCCCCGCCGCAAGTTGAACACTTTGCCATATTTTGTTTTCAGAGGAGGGGATAGTTGATAGAATTGGGTCGATGTAGGTGAAGCCAGCGAAGTTTCTTTGAGGTGCTGAGCGAGAAACACTTATCGGTTCAATGGTGAAGGAAAAGGCCATTAAAAGGATGTCGGATGACCATGTTTTCACGTGTTGTGGGTCTCAGTGGGTCACAGCCAATTATACGAAGTATACACCCGAACATGACAGCATATGCGCACACTAATTGGCTGCGCGGTTAAATGCTATCCAACCCTTTATCTTGTTCCCAGTTTGCTTCGCTGATGTCGCCGACCTCTGGAGTCAGAGAGAATATGTCGCACGAGTTCAATGACCAACGACAATGCCAGACTTGCTTCGTTTGCCTTTCAACGAACCGGCAGCTACGTGCCCATATTGAGGGATTCCGGGTTAGTACGCCACAGCCTCCAGTCACCGTGCTAATGTATATCCCAAGTCTCAAGAACGGCAACTACTGGCGGAACTCGAGAAATGTCGAGCACACTTGACCACGCTTGATGACGAATATTACGATGTCAAAGATTACAACGATGACCATGGCGATGATGGGAATTACAATTCCAATGAAGAAAGCAGCGAGAACCGCCAGGTTGAAATGACGGATGCGGACAAATCCACAGCGTTTCAATGTCCTTATGAAGAATGCGAGAGGGTTGAAGCCTTTAAGACACGGAAAAATCTTCTACGGCACTTTACAATACGTAATTATCCCACCTGGTTGAATAGCGGATTATAACGAGTATAGACGTTCAATGCCGCGAAATATGCGCTTTTTGCGAAAGGATTTTCACTCATGCTCGACCGTATATTGCACACAAATGCAAAGCCAGAGACCCGAATAATGAACCGAAGAACATTTATACAAGTAGGAGATACGAAGAGCTGCGTAGACGTGCCTCCAAGGAGCTGGATCGAATACTCGCCAATGACGAATCTCTATCCCAAAGCCTTCGTGATCAGGTTAAAAGACGACCGCGGGTAGCAGATGACAGCTTAGAAGTATCAAGAGCTCCGAAGAGAGCCAAAACAACGTTCGGCGACGTGAATGAAGTCACGAATGAAGCCGTCCCTGGTATGAATCCTCCTCGTGTGTCTCATCGCCATGTTCTTACATCTATCACAAAAAGTTGTCGAACCTCCTGGTGAAATTTACACTTTCCTGCAGCCACCCCGTAATATCGATGAGACCATCGCCACAAACGGCGATCTTAATTCCCACTTTTCGGCACCGTTATTCTATCATCCCGTGGGAGGATTGACAAACGGCGACTTCGATTCGAATTTTTCAGCACCGCTGTTCTATGAGACGATGGGAGGATCGACCGGCGCTTCGGACGAAATCTTTCACGCTCCAGTCTTCGAGGGTCTGGCGCCTGCTTCAAACAGTACTACAGCATTGCAATTTCATGCCGAATTTATTACCCAACAACAAGCATTACTGAAAGATGGAGGTTGGACATGAACATGAATGAAATTTCAGGCTACCTAGTACCTCCAGCTATAAATGCAACGTTCACTCCGATCCTTTTGCTCTCCATTTCAGGGACCTTTCGCACCAAATCTTCTGATTTTGGGAGGAAAATTTTGGCCCATCCCTTGAGTTCGTCCTCTATCGCAAATACAGATGTAATCGGAGACCCTTGTTTGATTTCGAAGGCGAGTCGGGCATCTACGATGGCCCTAGAAGTTTGCGTCAGAGCATGGCTGGAATATAGAGTGTGACACTTACAAGCCGCCATTTTCAAATACATGTTCCGTGCCTATGCTGCCAACTCGTCCCAGATTTGCTAAGGGGATTTCGAATAACCCATTTGCCGCTTGGACGCTGTTTAACGAGTGCAGGTGCGACTTGCTATGGTATATTACTCGTGATCCGCTGCTCCACAGGTGAACAACAAGAACTTGCAGACCGGCTTGCATACCACCCCTCCTGAAGGAAAATATATGCCCTGGGTCGCTCCCAAATCTCCGATAAAGTCCAAGACCGCACCATTCGAAGGTTGACTCGAGGATCGATCGGATACGCTGCAAAAAGTTAGATGGTAAACACATCGCCATGTTCTCGATTACCAACCTCGTCATCAAGGACGTTGAGCTTGCAAAATTCCAGGCCCTCTTCTGATAAGAGCGGAGATCCCTTCTCTGCTATTTCCAAAACACGTTTCCCCACCACGGGGTCTTCTACGCAAAAGAACCCGTCTTCTAGGATGGACTTTCTCGCGTCCTCCACCGAGAACGTGGTTGACGCCATGAAGCGTGTCGCAGTGTGTGGGCTGGGCTTTTTGGGACTCGTTAAGTGATGGCGTAGGTCTGCGAGAGAATACTGGTTGACAAATGCGTGAAGATGTTGATGTACAAACGATCAAGGCGCGGTATTGGGGGGAGAAACGAATCAGATGAAATATTCCGTAGGGTGGAATGCTGATGTACGGCGGAAAATAGGGCGAAGCGGCTGCCCCCTCAGTGTAGGGTGGGATGACGTCTATTGGCAGAGCTGGGCAGAGCTAGTCGGGCAGAACAACAGAGTCATCGTTGTCGCTCAGAAACAGCCTTGGGTGGTGTGTGTCTGTTGCGTGTAATTCGAGAGGTGACCGTTTGGAGAAGAAATTATGGTTCGGGCACTTTGGAGGTGGGGTTCGATGCCATGTGATCCGGTACTGACCGAAAACACCCCGGCGCATTTAGGCTCCAATGCCTTTCGGGCTGCAACGGTGGACCAAAGCATGACATTGTGCGAGCTTCCTGAATCTGGGTGAGGACATAACTAATCTTTATTTAGCCTAGCGCCAAACTATGGGACCTTGTTTACGATCCCCAAACTTGCATCCTCGCACCCATCTACATTCTTTTCAATCTGCGATCATGGCTACAGCCTCCGAACTTGGTAAAATCAGATGTAATCCGATCAATAACGGCCTGGGCGCCTTCTGTCATCTCTTTGAGTCGACACGCTCCGAACTTGGTGTCGCATTGACGTCTAGCACAGCGCAAATTGTCTTTTCAACAGCTCTCGCCGCAGGTATGACCAGCTTCTGGGGATAACGTTCGTTATTAATGGGCGTAGATATCAAAAATCTTTTGCTCGACCTTATCCTAGCTCTCCAAAATCAAACTGCGGCACGGATCCTTCGTTCACGAATTGGTGACAGAACATTAGCGGGCGACCTTGGTATCCTATATGGTCGCGTGGATTCGAACCAGTTGGACCTCGCATCAGCTATTCCTCTGGTAGAACAGGTTGTCAAGATCGAACCTGATGCACCGACTTCAAATGACGTGGATATTTGGCAGGCAGTGTTTGAGTTAGTCGCGCAAACAAATCCCGCCACCCCGCCAACTGCCTTCGAGAAAATTCTCTTCGACACGCCCCTACGATCCAGCTCAGCATCTCAGAGAGGAATCGAGCAGACGCACGAGGAAGTTGATCAGCGAATACTCGAGGAACTTACTGGCCGAGTTTACTACGATGTCGGAGGATTCTACGAGCGATACTTCGAAGGGAAGACCTGGATGAACAAGGCGAAGCATATCTACGAAAAGTCGAGAGTCCAATATACAGAGGGTCGCTGGAGCGGGTGGCCAGAACCTTCACTTCAAAATCCAGTTTTTGAGTGGATCACGAAGTTCCAGGATACTCTTTTCAGCGAGCTTCGCCGTAGATTCTACACATCAGCGAACAAAGTGTTGAGGGGTTCAGAGGCTGATCGCAAGCTTGACATTTTTCTCACCCCTGCCGATGCTACCTTATCTGGCGGCGAGCACAATTGGTCAACTGTACTAGTCATTGGGGAACACAAACAGAATCCCGACGAGGATCGTTCTATAAAAACACTGGTACAATTGGCGGGCTATGCGCGGGAAGTGTTTGGAAGTCAACCGGATCGACGATTCGTCCCTGGTTTTACGCTTTGCGGAAGCCTTATGCGGCTCTGGGTGTTCGACAGATCTGGTCCATTCAGCTCCGAGAAGTTTGACATCCACAAAGAGCCAGAGCGGTTTGTGAAGGTTATTGCTGGTTATGCGCTGATGTCAGACGCAGAATTGGGTTTGAACACGTTCATCAAGCGCGATGGGAACGGCAAGTACATCGTCGCACGGGATGTGAGGATCTCTTTGGAGGACAAGCCAATCGCCTCCACAAAAGCAATAGTATGCAGGGGAACGACATGCTATCGAGGAAGGAGACTCGACTCAAAGGACTGGGAGTACGTGGTGAAGTTCGCTTGGCCGTCTGACAAAAGGCAACGGGAGGGAAGGCTATTGAAATTGGCCAAGGAGAGAGGAGTCACAGGCGTCGCCGAATGGTTCCATCATGACCAGGTTGATATTGATGGGAGTCTGGACACGATTACAAGTTTGCGGAAAGGCATGAAATTTGGGCCACCACGGAAGCTATCCATCAAAGCCTCTTGGGTCGAACATGGTACAGAATCCAGCCGAGCGAATTCGAGAACGAGAAGTAGCCTCCAGGGGAGATCCAGGAGCAGCGTAGGACGCTTGACTGGTCTCGGAATCAATACAAGCAGTACGTCGATTTCATCTGCGGGGCAGAAAAGGAAACGAGACGAACGATCTGCGCCTGAGATTGGTGCCGTCAAGAGATCCAGATCCAGATCAGATGACAGTCAGGTTGTTGCTATGAGTGCGGAGCCGGACGTGAAAGAGTACGAGCTAGACAATTTCAACGTCCACAGTATCGAGGAACCCGAGACCGACAGTCTGGCAGGCTGCGAGAGCGAGGCATACGGCAATCGGGTGCACTGCTGCTTAGTGGTTTCACCAGCCGGGCGACCACTCCATGCATATAAGTCTGTCAGGGAGCTTCTAGAGGCTCTGCGCGACGCTATCACGGGTCACAGGTCGTTGCTTGAGAATGGGAAGATTCTTCATCGGGATATATCGGAAAACAACATTATCATCACAGATCATACCGCCGAAGGAGACCCGAAAGGAAGATTGATTGACCTGGACTTGGCGAAGGAGCTAGATAGCATGCCGAGTGGAGCCAGTCATCGGACTGGCACCATGCAGTTCATGGCAATCGAAGTGCTCCAAGGTAAGGGGCATTCTTACCGGCATGACCTTGAGTCGTTCTTTTACGTCTTCATATGGATGTGCATTCGGTATGGTCATGAAGAGGCCGGCGACAGGTGGGAAGGAGCTGGAGCAAAGTCTTATAAGAGAAGGGTGCGACCAGCGAAGACTAGCATACTGCGAGGTTGGTATACTGGGACCTATGCAGAAATTGCCAACATCAAGCGTGGCCATATGGTCGGTTTTGAAGATGTTACCTCGGAGTTTGCGCCACAGTTTTGCGGCCTTAAGGATCTGGCCGAGGAGTTGAGGAACACCCTTTTTCGCAGCAGAGATCTGGCACCTTTCACAGGGACATACAAGGATCGCAGTATCATGTACGATGGGATGATCAACGCATTCAACGTGGCGATCAGCCATTTGGGATAGGAGTAACAGGCATATTCATAGGCAAGGCGAGGACTGACCTTCAGCAAGTCCTCGATTTCTACTCTGGATAGATAGTCTTCCCGTTGGTACCTCAGAGGCCAATATCGTCCAGCTTAAATATTAATCGATAAATGAAGGCATCAATTTTTCTAACAAAGTAAGCACCAGCTCCAACCAAAAAATTGAATCTAGCAAAACAGACTCAAGCAGCATGTGTTCCTTGCATCCCCCTCGTTATGCAGCCGCCACAGTCAGGGGAGCCTGCGTCCCTTTCGCCTCCGCTTCCGAGGCTTCCCCCCTTGCTTTGTTAAGTAGTTCTTCTTCAATGACTGTAGTGTTTGTCCTGAGAAATGCCGTCCTACAGTAAGTTAGCTTGCAAAATTGGCTTCGCATCGTTTCGTTGAAAAGAATTGTGAGCACAGACCACCTCTGCCATTTTTGGTTGACGTCGGAACGGGCCGCCTTTGCTGCATGACATCTGGGGAAATGAATGGGGAGACAATCTCATCCTGTACGGAGATTCGTCTCAAAAGTCCCGGGATTACAGGGTCTATGTCCCCTGTGGTGGAAATTGACCCTGTAACCACGCCTGAAGAGGATTGATCGTCATCGCCCCTGTAATCAAGTGACTTTACAGGGTAGATTACGCAACTTCAGAGCACATTGTCAGGGGTTAAATCAATCAAATTTGAAGATATATCTAATTCATTTGCTCTAATATATAGAGACCTTCTCTTGCCCCTTCTTTCTTCTTTCTTTATACTCGTTTCCACCTTTCAAACGAATAACCTCTTGTATGAATTGGAATCCTCTCAATCCAAGTTTGAATCTTCTCTTGAGGCATATCCCTCTAACACTTCTCCTAGTCTTTCTTCATTTGTTTTGCACCTGTTGCAGCGCCTTTCTTAGTGGTTTGACGCTTCATCCAGAACCAAGTGGGCTCGATAGCGTTCAAATCGGGAGAGTTGCCAGGCCAAAGTAATCGGAGGATTTGGAAGAGATCAAACACTTCTTGCTGATATTTGGAGGCATGGGCAGGAGCTCCATCTTCTTGAACCACAGTATTTGGTCTGTGGATCTTACACTTTTGTGCAAATGGAAGGAATTTCCCTCGTAAGATAACCATTTGGTAATTATACCAATTGATTCCCCCATGTCCTTTCTTCACCACATGTGCGCCATTCTTTTCTGTATGCCTCCATACAGGTCTCCTGCCTCCCCCATACGGCGTTTGTGTTTGATAAAGAAGTCCTCTTGCCTCTTCAATTCTTTAGCTTCCCATACGGCTTTATCTGTAGCCTCTCTTGCAGCGTTTCTTGCGTTGATATCAATAACACCTGCTCTAGCCTCTGCAGCAGTCTCTGATTTCCAAATATGACATGGCCCTTTCTTATCATACGAGAAAGCACCCCAAAACATGAATTCCTTGAAGCCTTAGGTTCTAGATAGATGTGTAGGAATTTCTCGACTTGGTTGCGGTCGCATATCTAACTATAGTCTGCCAGAAAGCCTCGCAGCCACATTGATAGGCGTGTGATAAGTTTTCACTTAATAAGGAATCATACTATCAAACCCCGGACAGTAGAAGTCCCTCAATTTGGCGAAGATATTCCCCCCTTTTGTGTCCTCAAGTTCTTTTCCTGGGAATGCTTAGCCCCATCCAGAGCTCTTCCCTGCTATCTTCAATACAAGATCAACTGCAAAGTCGCCCACCTCTCGAATAAGGTCTTGAAATGGCCTCTTCTGAACAAGCTCCTCCTTATGTGCAGCCACTGCATTTACTACCGCAATCCTCATGCCGTTTGAGTCGACATTGTTCGTTGTCGAGTACACTTCGCGAACACAATCAGGAAGCGTATCACTGATCCAATGCTGTTCGAGTTGACGTTCAAAACTTTTTGCATGCAATGAGCTTTAACTCGTCTATTCGCAACATGTCGGCGAGAGCAAACACTCGCAGGTGTTTGAACAATTCTAAATCATCACCTGAATATGTCAGTCTTTTCATTCGTCAAGCAGGGTGAACAACAGACTTTCGAGAGTCAAGGTTTCAGAAGGTTCATCTGAATAGTCCCCTGTGTAGATATAGCGAAATGCTCGCCAAAGTGCATGTGGGCTGTCCTCCTCAAAGCTAATCTCCTTCGTTGTGCTTTCCTTAAATCCACTCCGGAACATGTCGTCGAAATAGGGGCAACGAGTTCCCAAAACTACTACATGTGCTGCGAAGGGGACCTTTGACTCTCCGAGATAAACAGTCACGTCAGAGTATTGCGTATCATTGAATAAACTAAGGTACGGTCAGTAGCCTCAATCGAAACAGGGTCGATGCCTCACCTTGCAAATGTGACTCCAGACTTAGAATCAACCTTCCAGGGCAAGGTTCGCAGCGCCATAGAGGGTGGTGAAGCAGCGCGATGCGCACTGACTGACGGTTCGATCAGTTTGGTAAGGATTTGGTCGGGTCGTGTAAGTGATTGGTGACCGACTCGAGCTTGATGTCTCCGATTGCATTCCCGGTCTCGACCTGACTGCTGTTGCCGTCGATAGTTCTCGCTGTCCTTGAGAGATTGCGCCTTCCGACGTAGTATTTCTACTCCTGTCAGGCTGTTCTTTCCCATATAATTATGACATGCACAGCAGTTTACATCAGAGGCATATCTTCTTGTCGTTGTGGGGGGGTGCGATTCTGGGGCTCAATGGTGCAGTTCGATCTCCACTTGATCTACCATGCCAAGGAAGATTTTGTGCAGAAAGCGGCTACCAAGGCGAGCCTCTCACCGATCTTGCCGTGCCTTGAAGGACTGCCGACCTAACAGAGAATTCACGGAGTAGCTGCGAGAGGTATTTCCTTCCTAATAACTCTACATCTTTGATACTAACATTAGTACTGCAGATGCTCTTCATAAATGGTCATCTCCCCATAACCTTTGGCCTTCCAGTTTGCACACCCACAGCTTCAATATACCCAATCACTTCAAGGCCGGACTCCATCATCCAAGAACTTAGCAATCTTCTTCACAGCCTGATCATCTCCAGCACGAGTTTCCATCAGGGTGCTATCCACCCACCCATCCGTGTAGCTGCCTCCAAAGTCAACCAAAAAGCAATCATCACTTCCACTCCCAACAAGCACATTCTCCGCCTTTCCATCGCCCCATACCACATCAATCTCATGCAAGAGCGCAACAGCCTTTCGAATCTGTTTCACCCACTTTGCTCTTCTCTCCTCAGAAACTCCAGCGTCATTCTTGACCACATCACTCAACCTTCCTTCATTCGCAATAAATTCCTCTAAAATCCCAAGAACGACCCCATCATCATCAACAACCAAACCCCGTAGCTTCGGCGCTGGGATAGAAGCTGCATTTTCCGATATCGTGATCTGTCGCAAGCAGTCGTATTCGCGCTGCACTGCTTTGAACGATTGTGCCGTGCTAATCTTGCAGCACATGTCAAGTCCCTGTACTAACACTTTGGCGATATATCCCGACCCCATCAGCTTGCTCGTTACCGTAATATCCCGAGAAGAGTAGCGGGGCAAGTCCTGTGTACTGTCCTTCAGATTCAAACAGAAGGAATTAAGTTGCGGTGGGGGAGGATCCTTTTGCACCATCTTTGCATGTCCTTTGGTCACAACGAGCCGAAAATAGAATGTCTCTGGATTGAGGTCCGAATGAAGATTCTTCGTGGATCGCCTGTCTCCTGGGATAGGTGGTGCTATCGCTCTGAATTTCTGCCACCCAGCACTGAAGACCAGGTCCAAGATTTCGTCTTGTGCATCCTGAATTTTCTCATCGTCATCTTCGACAAATGCCTTGCTGTACTGGGCAAGAAGAGAGGTTGTTGGGTCTTCTGGAAGAGGACCAGGTGATACTGTGACGACAAAGTGCTTCGAGTTGCAGACGACAGTAAAGTCCCAGTCGTGATCGATCTCTCCAGTGGAACTTATACAGCTATACTGCAAATTCTCGTCCCAATGCGCCTTGCTACCATCTGCTTCTATTTGTGATGCCATGAGAAATGTAGTTGGGGATTGCATTCTATGGCGACTGGCAAGTGCGGCTTCCGAAGCTTTATGGTTTTCACATTGCGCATCACGTTCTGACCGCCTATTATGGCGCTAACGTCACACTGATTGGAAGCGAAGCGAAGGCGCGCGGCTTGAAAGCCAACCAACCACGTTTCAGACGGGAATTCTTGTGGGTCGTATGTAAGAGCTAGGCTCCCTTGAATGCCAATAATGGTGTGCACATCACAAGAAATGACAAGCACTACATTGGCCAATAAACAATAATTGAGAACAAAGAAAGTAGACTTAAGCAACTAACCAGTGACCACCACATACAGAGAAAACAAGCCAAATAACCACGGCGAGATGTGCACTATTTTACATGAGGTAGACCAATGAATCCAGCATATAATCCCGAAGTCGTTACGGCAGCCTAGTCCTTGGCCATGGTAAGCCTGGTCTCCAGGGAGATTCCACAACCCATCGAGGATGATAACTCAAAGTTTCATCCTTCCCCGTCCCAATCCAACAAATTTCTCCGAACCCTCCCAAGTTCATGTTCTTAACCCCTCCAGCAACTGTGGCAGCAACGATGCTCACACACAACATTGAGGCGGTATGCATCCACGTAAGAAAGCAAACAAATTCCTCCAGTATTCGGGCCTTGTTGACAGAAACAACACATCCAGTAACCGCCTAGACTATTGTGGGCACATTCGGGACGTCCGCAAAGCGATTGTGTCTGATTGGATTCCGTGCGAGAAACATTGCCGCACAATATTTCTTGCCCATTTCGACCCTGGGGAGCATTTTGACAGTAGCTGACGGAACGTGTGGAGTGTCGTCCACAGCGGTGGTGATATCTGACTACACTACACATGCTTGCGCCTTGTAGCTTTCGAGCTGGGGAGGTCTTATATATGTGTGCGTGTGGAGAAAGGAGCGGCGCGAGGTAGATAGTAACAAGCATATGATCAAGTCAAAGCAACACAAGGAGAAGTAGTAGCCACTTAAATACTTACAACGGCATTGACGAGCTGACTTCCAACCGACTTCCGGAGGATTGCTGTGTCTCGTTGGAGCAAAAGCATGTTTGACCCACTATTGGGGCGGTCAGATCATGTATGTTGGCATCATCATGTAGGTTCACGAAGGTCTAACAGTCAGTCTCAAGGCAAACTCGCGCGCGCTAGGAGCAAAACCGTCCAAGGAAATGATCATATGGTTGCCGTATCGCTGTATGGCACGTCCATGGCCTAGAACAGACCAAAAAGGGTTCTCCTAAGTTGAACCACTGGCTCTCCTGAATTCTGTTCAAGGCTGGCTGCAACACCAACCGTTGGTGGAAAGCGGCGCAACGGCGCAGCGGCGCTAAGAGGTGGCTTTGTGTGATATGCTGAGAAAATAAGCTCGGCGGTAAGATGTTTCGAACAGCTACCACAACTTTGTGATACGTAGCAGGGTGGCTTTCAATATAGCAGATCAGACGATGCAGTACCTAATGAGACATCAGAAGACAGCATCGAGGAGGATAGATCAACGAAAGGAACGACAATTAACCTGGTTCACGTCTGAATTTAACTCGAATTCGAGCTCCTAGAGACCCGTCTACTCTAGCCTTCACAAAAAAGTAGACTGTTGCCTTTCATGCACACCTTGAAGGCCGCCGCGGATGCTGTCTCAAGGTCTGCAACATCTCCAAAATATGCCTCGTGGAAATTGCGGAAGCCCAACATGCATAGGGCCGAACTCCTCTTTAATTGCCCCATTGGAATACTGGCATGTTTTTTTGTCCTTCTCTGCGGTGATAGAAGTGACTCATAATGCATATGCACAAGTGACGAGTCTCAAGCAGGTGTCCCAAAGAGCCCTGCGGAGTAAGCCTGCCTAGCACAACCCCGCGAATCCATCACGAAGATTGGATGTCGGAATCATTTGCCCCGACCCCACCAGTTCAAATCACCCCACCAGCTCCAGGCAGAGAGAACTGCCAATCAAGTCTGCGTAAACTGCGCACCACCTACTTTAAATGGGCTCCCAATCATTGCCAACGAACATGTAGCGCGGGGTACTTGCTACATTCAGAACCCTCCGATGCATGTCAGGTATATCACGCACCATTTGAGAGTGGATGAGGCAAGAGTTTCGCAGTCTGGTGTCACCACTAGTCTTGTCTGGTTGCGGCTGAGAATGTGCGGAGCATCGGCCCGTATCAGGGCAATTTTCGGGAACGCTCGAATGAATTATTGGCGACAACGACCACACTGTCTCGGCAACAGTATGCATTGATAAGAAAAGAAGTGACTTCTATTGGGGGGAGAATAATCAAAGGCTGCTTGAGTCCGAGCTTTCGTAGCTGTTAGTACCAGGGATGTCATGATCTCGACAGCGTCTTCTCGCCGCAGTAGCATACCACCTTCTAGGGATGTAACCTGATTTTTCAGATCTGCTCCCTCACAGGCATTTTCTGCTTTAGGAGGGGATGCGGCTGGGAGCTCGCCCTTGAGAACAGTAGCCTCTTCCGCGCCAGTATGTAGCAACTCTGGGTTTGACTTCTGCACTTGCCCATCGAAGGCTTCGCCCGCTGCATCGTTCGTGCCCACAGCTTCGATCGCCTTAGTCAAAGGTCGTTCAAGCTGGCTGGACTCGGTTGCCTTATGCGGTGCTCCACAAGACGTACGCCTACACTTCCTTTTATTCGGTCCATCCATGCCCACATACATCCCGTCATAGCTCGGGCCGTTGCCAGATGTACCACGCAACGAGATGCGGGGTGATGAAATGGTAAAAGGCGGCGGCGACGATGCAGGAGAGCTGCGGAGGGAGGAGAGTGGGGACGATGTCGGCGACGAGGACGATATTGAAGGTGGACTCGAATGGTGGGGTACTGGGTACACGGCATGTGTCGCAGTATCGCAAATGTCATCATCGCCGTCGATGACCGCAGCCGGCAAAGTCACCAGGCCGACCCAGCTTGATTCGATGTGAATGTGCTAAGTATTCATCTGTAATCTTGGTGGCTGTTGCGCGAAAGGTGACGAGTTGCATCTGCGAAGCCCATTGTGACTCCATCTCTGGCTCCAATTCTGGTGGCTTGTTTGACTTTTGCTTTGTTTCGGCTGGGCGAGTTGGTGTTGGCTCTCGTTTCGGCAGTGGGGAGGGAATGTTACTCTGAGTTGTCGGTGCAGGAGGCGACAAATACAGTCCAAAAGAAGGCTCGGATGACAGTGGCTAAGGCTTGATGAGCTTGCTGATCTCTTCGTCCAAGTCTCCGAAGGAGTTGACATTATATTGTCTTCCACTTTGAAGTCCGGCTCAATGTAGTCTTCGCTGCTCTCATCAGCTCTCTCATCTAGGGGGCCGGGATCACCGCCTCCGCCGTCGTCTCCAATTCTCTCCGAGTCCGACCATATCAGATTGCAGGCGCCATCGTGGGAGAGAGCGCGGCCACCGTCGATGTCACTCCTGGCATCGGCAGTTGTTGCTGGTTCGAGGGACGAGAGTTTGCTTGGAGTCTCGGGAAAAGGACCTAAACGCGTCGAATTGATACAACACTTTGTCCAGCTTCTGCCTGTGATATATTGTACTGTCCCATCAACCGTGAAGCCAAATGAAGTGGTGCTTTGCCCTCTGCTTCTGGCGTGTTTGGGTGGTTGGCACGCTCAAGGCATTTCTTGATCCGCTGAATTATCGCATTGTCAATGTCGGCTGTGGAAGAGCTGACTCCTGATGGTGCCTGTCTCTGCAAGCTCCTTGACCGACGCCTTGTACAATGGCGGAGGACGCTTTGGCCGGGCTCGTGGGCGAGCAGTTCGTTTGAATGTAGGAGGCTCATGCTCCCCGTAATTCTCAGGCACTCATGTAAGGTCTACCGTTCTTGGCTATCTTGTCGTGGAAGATGGGCACGGGTCGTACGAGTTAACTTAATGTCACATAAATTCCATGAAGGAAGCTTCGGTGGGAAATTCTTGGAACCTCCTAGAGGAGAAGAACGAGTCATGGCGCGAGTTTCCATTTATTAACAGGCAGATAGGAATTCACAGACCAGTGGCTTCGCTATTTCTGATTGGAAGGCTAGCTTAGCAACCCAAAGGTGAAGAGAATCAAACATTCGTTGCTCAACGGATGCTGTTTTTGGAGACGGATGCCGTTCGTAGATGAGGGTGGATAGAAGCGTTCTCTAACCTTGCCTACCACGCTGCAATCCAGTTCTCCCATTCGCCGATTCGTGACCCTGCAAGCACACTGCCGCGCGCTTCTCTTACGCCGTAGCCGTTTCTTGACCCTTGCTGGACACGCCGTTATGCACCGCTCTCAACATAGGCCAGCTCTGACCTTGCCTCCTACACTCCGCCAACAAAGGCGCCGCAGACCCAAGCACATTCTACGTGTGCGAAGCCTCCCTCCGACTCCACTCTCCATCTCCTCTGGCTTCACAACCGCCGATTTCACCAACAGCACAGCTCCTATCACCACCTCCACGCCACAATACACCATTGAAGCATGCTGCGTCGTCTGTATCACCGTCTTGACATCCGGTTGAGATAGTGATGAGGTTGAAGCTGGATGCAGTTACCAAGGAAGATGGGCGCACAACCATGGACAGCTTTGCCGAAAATGAAGTGACCGGGTCATGAACGCACTGGCGAATAGTCCTACGACGATCATATCGATTCGTTTACAATGGTGGACAAGTACTTTTTGTCGTGTGCAGAGGTTCACGAAGTCACCAATCCATATTGCACAAGAGGATGAAGGCGAATCTAGTTCGAGGAAGCAGACAGACAGAGTTGGCAGGCACATACTTCTGTACCATGTGCCTGAGATGACTGGGATTATGCAAGCAAACATGGGAAAACGGGAGAAGTGCAACTGAACATCCTCAAGACGCTAGATATTGAGCTGACAATGATTACAGAACACACCGTCATGGACATAGCTGGTGAACGAGTGATACATTAGACCGCCAAGGGAAGGCACTCAATCGTGGAATAAATGGGCAAACTTGGCATGAACAGCGGCTACTAAGGGAAACCAAAACGTACCGGCTGGCCTATATGTGACGACACTTGACTTGTAACTGGCATCGGATGGGCTGTTCCAGAGAACGGTTAAATGCCAGATTCACGACGTTGAACACAGCTCTAATTGCTGGGCTATTGCAGCACGGTACAGCGACCACCGAATAAGGAATGCGGACATCCCAGGCTTAACTTTCGAAGGATAGATTGGGAAGCAGTCCGTAGTGATTCAGGGAAGCCTGCCGACCGACCCCAATATCGACACTCTTGGAGCGGCAAAGGAAATCATGCAATTTGCTTGAAAGTGCGTGAATTTACTGACTGCCTCTGTTCACAACGGTATCCCATTCTGGTTCATCTCCAAACGCGTCAACTTAACACAGGCAGTCGCCGTTTCCTACCTTGATATCATCAGCTCGACACGACTCACAGCAACCTCGTGTCAAACTCACAGTGGTTGGAAAATTTCAAGGCTTCCGGACTCCTCCCCGATAAAGCTACAATGAGACGCTCGGCGAGGTAGCGATACCGTTCCTTTGCTTGAATTTATCGAGCCAACCAGGGCTATTAATCACGAGACGATCGGTCTCGCCTCCAGACATTCCTGCAAAATATCGTGCCTTCTCTTCGATGGCAGAGTCCGGCAAGGGAGTCTTGCTCTTCCTCAACCAAGTTGCCACTGTCCGTTCAATCTGAGAAAGCTTCGATGTTAGAATTGGTGGTCTCGAATCAGCAGTTGGGCCAGGTAACATACCCGAACATGGCATGTCGCTACTGTTCATAGACCACCCATCACTGCCTACCAGATTACGTTCTGGTATGGTGTGCGGGCCTTGAGGAACAAAGCGAAAGACTTTATTGCCGTTGGTATCAGACCCATCACTGCCTACCAGATTACGTTCTGGTATGGTGTGCGGGCCTTGAGGAACAAAGCGAAAGACTTTATTGCCGTTGGTATCAGAGACAACCTGCTGGCTCGACCATTCAGGATTGCTATTCGGGGGCACATCTACAGGCCCGAGGTGCATTGCGGGGCCGTAGTATCCGCTGGAGTACCCAAGTGCAAGCTGCTGTGGATCGACTGATGTTCTGTCGCTGTTACTACCACGTGGCTGTGACGGGTCTTGACTCTGAGAGGAGGTGTATATCTGATGATGCAGTTCTGGGTTCTGGTTGTGCAGTTGCATCTGTGGGTGCTGTGGATTGTTCCTGTAAATCTGTGGATACGTTTCCGCCATGGCCGTCGCGTTTCCCGTGCTCTGAAGCCCGTGGAACCGGCTATATTGGAGTGGTGGCAAGCTGGGGACAAGATTCGTTGGATGCAGCCGACAGTCAGGCTGTTGGTAATGGCTACTTGGCATATGAGGAACATGTAGCGATGGCAATCGATACGGCGAGGTATATGGTTGATGTTGCTGAACGTACTCGATTTGTCCGACATCGTGGAAGCGCAATTGAGGCGATGGCATGTGCTGTGTCATCTCGGAGGTGTCTTCATGTCTCTCTTGGAACTCAGAGAAACTCCTCTTCTGACTTAAATTTCCTGCGGTGCTCGTCTGGGTTCTATCACTGACTGAAGGAGATCTGTGCTCAGATATTTCCAGGATCGGCGTGCCCAGGTTGCTCTGTTGAGTGGTTTCGACCAGGCGGAGATTCTCGTTTGCCAACATGAAATCATTATCGTCTCGTTCGGCGTTTGGCGAGGCGGGACGGCAATTTTCAGCAACGCAATGCTCACCTGTTGTACAAAGTCAGTCAGCACTCGTGGCGATAGGAGGAGCTGCAAAATTATGGCTGTCCAGAAGCCCTAAAGCGTGATGTACTCACTTGAAGAAGATGGAGCGGGCGTGAGGATCGTTTGTTGTGAGAGATCCCTCGTTCCAGGAGCCTTCCTTAACCTGTCGAGATGACCCGGCAAGGTATCGGTAGAGATGCTAGAATTGCAGCTCTCCCGTTGTTGTATGGGTGTCCGAAACTCATTCACCAAGCCCTCGTTGGGTAGCTCCAGGTTATTCAGCGTCAGCGTGGACGAGCACAAGCCTATCTCGTCCTTGGGTTTGCGTCCATCAGATCTCCAGGCTACCTTGATTGTGATGTCCATGCCAACCTGTGCACCCAAACGAAGCCAGCATCGACGCTGGCCTTTTACAGGACCCCTCCGAAGTGCAGCGACATCGATTCCAGCCAGCGTCGGCATGATATCAAGCATGCCAACCGGCCTGCATTCCGATGAAAAATTCCAGACGCAAGGCCCCGACGTATACTCTTGGGAGCCTTCGTTGGGAATGCAGAAGACGATAGGGCGCACATCGAATTTCTCTGCGTCTGCGTCGATGTCGTAGTATATGTCGACGGTCCGAGTACCATCAGGGACCAAGTCCCCCTGAAGGCCTTTAGTTCATCATCTCGCGGGCTGCTCACAGAATCAATTACCTGTGTCATGATCCTCTCTGCGCAATCAAAGAAGTCCGGTTCTTCAGCGTCTTGGGCAGGAATCTGTATCCGAAGACGAGCAAGCTCCTTGCGAGGGCGTTTTACCACCCGAGCGAGGGTCACTCGAGCATACCGGCCCCTGACCAACTGAGGATGGCTGGTCCAGTAGTGGAGGCCATGGATCACAGCGTTCCTGTGAGAGCTTCTGTGTCAGTTTGGATCCGAAGCTCGGGCAGAACTGATTGGTACTGACGAAGACTGTCCTGCCAAGTGGATCACTTGCTCGTCGGCGCTGACGATGTTTTTCTCCTTCAACATGGTTCGCAAGCGTGGCATCATGCCGGGCACTTCTGAATTCCCCCCCGAGACGACGACAAGCTTGTGGTGTCAGCAGTAGCAACGATCTGCTCGACGCGACTGGCATACCTGAAGCCTTAGTTCACTGAGGTGCTTGCCAATTCGTTGACAAGTTTCGTCAATTGGCGGATCCATGATACAAACCATATCTTCTCTTGATTGAAGAGTCAGGCGGCGAACAAAATGTGGAGGAGCTTTCGGACCGCGACTCACACTGTCAAAACGAAACGCTCCTTACCACCTGGCACGTGGAAGGGATACTCTTCCTCCTCAAAAGTGGTTGGCCACCGTGGCTTCGATCGCCTGTGAAAATAATCAACAAAAGGTTCGAAAAGCGTCTGCTCCTCCTCTAGAGGCAGATCGATGGAAAGTTTGGCACGCAAGACGTCGATGAATCGGATGTCAAACAGGTCCCCTCCAATTGCGAAGCCTAATGAGATCATTAGTACTGGATATGTAGCCTTGAGCATATTGGGGTACCTAGAGGGGCTCGCCGCTCTGTGATCGTTGGTGGTGTTCCATCAACGTTGAAGCATATTTCGGAGGTCGTCACGTCCTGGTTGCAATATGTCAGTCTTATCCACCGCATCCGAAGAGGGCTACGAACCGCTGTGCCAGCTCCAAGGTCAAATATCCCAGCAGTGACCGAGAAGTTCCGGCCTTGTTTGAAGGCAAGTTCCCTTGCTTCGCCGATAATATCCTGTATCGATGGCAGGTTTGCGTAGGTGACGCAGTCGCTCTCGCCATGGATATAGATGTTGCCAATGCCACCCGCTTTTTTAATCAATGCTCGGAAATTCCGCACCTCCTCGATCCCGTATGATTGAGGTACTGAAAAAACCCAACCTTTCCTCGGCTGCCCACCACACTCCTTCGTAGCATGCGCTACAGCGAATCTCAGGAAGTCCTCTGGGATCTGTTGCACAGAGCTCAGTCTGAGGGTATCCGAAGCATGAACCAAGAGGGAATGCGCGTAACCGTAGCTCTCGGGATCCGGCAGGAGGGCAATCTTCACTTTCGACACGACAGTTTGACGTCGACTCTTTCGTGGTCTGGCATAGCCAAATGCCACGGGCTCTGCTGGTCCCTCATCGTTGGGTTCGTAAATGATATCCGATGGTGCTTGGGGAACGAGAGACGGGGTCCCAGCCTGTGCCTCTGCATAGTTTGCGATTTCCTTGCAATCTTCGTCGCCTTCGTTGCTGCAACCCATTCTGAGACCCCCGGTCCCTAAATCGACGCAAATCCAGTCCACTCGACCTGCGATGCGTCTGGGGTGACGGGCGGTAGAGCTGGAAGCCATCATATATTTGGTGGCCGGTTGATGTGAGCAACTGTGAAGCAGAATGATAGATCTTTGTACTAATACTCTAGTAAGACATTCCCTATCGACATGTTTGTCTTCCGTACTTACATAATCAATGTTGAATCTTGAATTCTCCATCTGGGCGACAATCCAGCCCGTGCTTGCGTGCCGCCCTCCTGCGTTGCCAACCTCCTCCCCTGGTTTTCTTTGGCTCCTCGAATGAGCAATATTTCTAACGAGATTCATCTCCTACGGTAGCGCTTAACCGGATTGGGAACTGACGGTAACGCCTGCATGAAGTTTTCAGCGGAGGCCTTGCATATCACAAATAGTTTCTAGGGCCGCCCCCTGCTCAAAAGTATGAGTTCGGGGGCTTTTTCTTTGGAACGCCTCTGGTGTCTTGCCGCCTTAAAAACACGAAGACCTAACCAATGACCCTGCCACCCCACAGGGTCAGAACCTAGGACAGGGTAGGTCTTCATTCAGTGCCAGGGATCACATATATAGCTTTTCAGATCTATTACTGTTCTAACTTAAGAGCCGGCAGTCTTTATATATGCATCGTTTGCCAGGTTCATCGCCAGATCAGACGCCTCGCCAAGAATTCCGCATGGTGAGCCCTCCATATCCCTTTCGAGTCGATTTATGGGGAATAAGGCAATCAAGTTTAATGCGAAAGGCAACTGCAGGTTGGAGGGGACAGGAAACGGAGAGAAGCGGTGAGCGATGTGGTAGGGAACATGCTAGGGACTTGATGGGCTATCCTGAAAGAGAATGAGGCAACGAGTTGCATTGAGCGCGGCTCTTGAGGCTGGCAATTCCCCGCCACTAAGCGTAATGAGCGTCAATGATTCCAGGTTCAGGGAACCTGGAGCTGTGGATGCAGGTGGTAGCGGCAATACTTTGTTGTTGACTAAATCATCCATAATGAAAACCAAGTAGATAGAATCCAGGAGGTCAGTCGACAGGACGCCACTTCCTGGCAGTTCCTCACAAAATCATAGCATTCATTGGCAATGGCTTTCTAGTCCGAAGTGGACCCAATGCTACTGAGATTTTTGGCAAAGCAGAATACGGAACAGAGATAGTGCTCTTTCCATCACACTGCAAGCTGCATACGCACGTTGAAAGTGACAGCAGTTCCGACTCAAACCCACTGGCCTATCAGAAGGCGAGGTGACCAGCCTCGTCTTGATGATCCGCCTTCCGAGAGATGCATGCAATGGCGCCAACGATATAATAGGCATTTCCCCTCTTGAATTCTCACCTTTTACTCACTGCTTGCTTTTATTATTCCTCACCAGCACGAAGTTTGGAGATTTGCGGCTTGAACGAGTGTGTACGGCATGCCAGGTTCAGAATGATTCATAGTAGTACGTATTCAATTCGATCCCTTTCGGCGGTGTATGCTCAAATACACTCAATTAGCGGACCGCATTGGCTCTCAGTTAGACCGCGAATTGTTCTGCCACGAGCAGTCTGTATTGCGGTCCCTCCAATTTGCCTCCACCTAAGGGATGAGGCTGGCTTTAGACGGACTTTTCTTGAGGCGGACCGCGGGGTAGTCACGCGGCTTGACGAAATGGCCCACGACTTTATCTCATGGTGGGGTTGCCAACTTGGGCACGCACCCCGAATCTTTGGGTCATCCTCATATATGCTCCTCGTCGTTCACGATCCATGACGTACACTCTTCTTTCGATATACTCGGGAGATGAGGATAGAGTTCGCTGAAGTCAAACCGCAACCCCATCCGCACTGGAAGAAACACAGGGAGAGCTACAGAACAGCGAACTTCGGCCAGCGACAAATCTGCGGCGGGGTTGGGGCTTTTAGCGTCGTCTGCGTTGGGCTTCCATGACACATGCACGTAAAAACATCAACCTTCCGTCGAAATCGATCATCTAACTTCAATCCACCGAGGAGATAGAAGAACGAAATCTCTCGGAATCAAATCGAGTCGGATCTAGTCAAGAGACCCGACTAGACAATTTTTGCGCGAGCAGCTTAACCAGCGGTAGCGATACTCGGCGCAACGCATCGAACAGCGTCGGGCAGCCATCGAAAACTTCAACAAGATATACCACTCGTCTGTACAGGTCCATCAGACTTGGATCTCGAAAGCCTCCGATTACACAAGCCATCACTACGACGCCTACACTACGATTTTTCGCGGTCCGCAGACTTGAAGGATTCGAAGGATATGACGGATAAGGATAAGAAGAATAAGAAGGGCAAGGAAGAGGAGGAGGAGGAGGAGGAGGAGAGGGTCGTGGACGTCACTAGCATAATAATGGACATTAAAGCTGTTGAAAACACGGTCAAAAAACTCGTACGACACCCCAATAGTTATGCGTCAAATATATGCGATGTGCTGACTTCCGTCTATACTTCTGCAAAGAGCATCTCCAGGAGCCCGGATCCAATACCCAGCAACGGGATTGTGAGTGTGCCCGCGGCAGTATGCGCACTCCTATTCAACAAATATAGCGAGGGTATTGCAGAGATCAGAACGAGATACAAAGTAATTCGCACCGGCCCAGAAGGCAGCGGATGGTGCGTTATTGCTGTGGAAGAGGGGGATGACATCGCAGGATTTGCTCAGTTCTATTACTACTATAAACTATGATGATAACTCTCTGGGAAAATAGACGTTGAACTTTTGCGTCTTGAAATTCTTCGTAATTTTCTTGGCTACGTCCCCAGAAATCTCCATCTTACTAGTGAACAATACACCTTCCAGCCTGAACACAAACTCAACCAATGGTAGGATGTGAATGCTTTCAGTAGTTATCACTGATGCTGACACGCAAATCTCTTCGAGGGCCTTTAATAAAAGTGCCTTTTGAGCGATTACCTGATGGCGGCCCTCGTAGAAAATGATTCCACCTAACACTGATTAGCTGGAATCAAAATTGTTGGTGACGCCTTTTTACCTTCTGCACCACCGTGTTCACTGGTACAGGTAAGGGCCATTGACGAAAGAAGCTGCGGCATGGTTTGACCAGGTGACGAATTGCTCTCAATGATGTCAGAGATCATGAGTGTCCGATCTCGAGCTATCATTTGATTCTCTTGATCCGTTGTTTCTGCTGGAGTTGTCGAGTTGGGAACGTTGAATTGCCGCGATTCCCGAGAAGCACAATGCTGTGATTGCATATTTTGCGAGGTCAAAGCAGCCGGGTCGAATATGGTCGACGGTTGTGAATCATCTGAATGCTCAGGAGAATTCGACGATCGCGAAACTTGAGGCGAAATAAGCAATTTGTACCAGTAGTCGAAATCTTGTTTGCACTCATACCGCTTTCTAATTCCTGGCCATGTGTCGACATCCCCTCCAAATCCACTTGCATCCGCAGTCCATCGCTTCTCGTTGTATCCAATTGGTCGTTTTGCTGTGCCCCCCAGTCTCTGGAATTCGATGGGCTCGGTGAAATCGTCTCGATCCGTGCACGCTTCGATGACGGCTGATCTACTGGGATTTCTGAAGGGTCGGGAACGGCGGAGTGTATGAGTGGACTCCTTGACGGTCGTGATTCTCGTGGGTTCTGCGACGTGTTTTTGGCTTGGGTAATAAGCTTTGTACCTGTTGAACGAAGCACCGTGGTTGTTTGACCTTCGGTATCAGACGCATCTTCCAGAGTAATGTTAGCAGCATTCTGACCTAAAAGGTATATGGTTGACGGTTACCATTCAACTCCTGTTGGAGTCGGGAGAAATATTTCTTGTCAATATCTCCAAGTGCACGTTTAACATGGCGTGTTCTTTGCGTCTGGGGGACTTTGCTTGCGGTGACTTCGCAGAATTGGACAAATCGAGAATGGTCACTCCTATCTATCCCTTCCAATGACTTCCGAGGGATACAGTAACCAACCCCTAAGAAGGCTCGAATAGAAAGCTTGACGAGGAAATTTCGTAATGGGTCTGGCTCGGAGGCACCATAACGGAGTGAGAGAAGGTCGCCCATATCTTTGGAAGATCGATCCGCAGTCTGGAGTTTGTGACAAGCTTGAACGTAAGGTTTAGCAGCGAGAGCACTTCTGTAGGCATCGGTCAGCGATCTGATGATAGTCGTCAATATCGGCAGGCTGAAAGAACGATAGTCGACATCAGTAATGATCAGAGGCGACCCATTTCCATCGGTGTAATAAACACCAGGCTCCAATCGACAAGTCATCTTAAGAGTTCGGCAGGAAAAAGGGCTAATAGAAGTTCGTGGGAAGTCAAGTTCGGACGGGCGTTGAAATCGTGTGAACCCGCGGCCAGACGGGCGCTGTGTAAGTCGTGCAAAAGAATCGTGGGAAGTCAAGTTCGGACGGGCGCTGAAGTCGTGTGAACTCGAGGCCAGACGGGCGCTGTGTGAGTCGTGCAAAAGAATCGTGGGAAGTCAAGTTCGGACGGGCGCTGAAGTCGTGTGAACTCGAGGCCAGACGGGCGCTGTGTGGGGCCGCCCCTTAGCTTGTTGCCCTTGCATGACCCTAATCGATGCGACCTTGGAAGAAGATTTGAGGACTTGGAAAGCTGCTGGGGTAAAACCGAGCTGAAGATCTTGGGGTTGCACGTCCAGGCTACTAGGGTTGGAATTCGGTTCAAACGGACACGGGAGGTATTCCAAGCTCTGATGAAGCTCACCCCACCCCCACATGCTCGGCTTCCATCTGCACGATGCTAATGCAAGTCGCGATTGCTGGTCCATATCGTGTTTGTTAAAGCAGCTAGATACAAATCAAATCACGGTCTTCCTAATCCTGTTACGGCTGAGAATTGGAGGAGCTCTGTCAAAGGCGCCAAATTGGAAAGGCTGTGGGATCGCCCATTGAGCTGTGGAAATAGGACAGGATTCGAACTCGTTCCAACCTGTGAGACTCCCACATGGACAAGGACCTTTCTAATCCCGCGTGGTCTTATTGCCTACTCCTGGCGCCATGTGGATACCGGGAAACGATTCCACTGAATCCGGGCTGGGGGACGGTTCATACTCTCGTTTCTGGACTATGTCCATGAAAGGACCAACCTCAAGGGACGTATATAGGAGGGCGTCCCTGCAGAACGAGGCCACCTGCAGACGCCCTCCTTATCCCTCAACTTCTCACCGCTGCTGTGTTGGTTCGCCTCACTTCATCCTCTCACCGATCATACTAGTCCATTTCTCAAGCAGGTCCTGTGGGCAGGGTAAAGCATCCAGACTTGTCCGCCTCACTCCACTGTATCTCTTGTCTACATGCACGATGACTAGCCGCATCTGGAGCACACCCGGGACTTCAGATCCGCCCAAGAATACAATCACCCAAGAGACGACCGTGACTTACAGCACGATTGAGAATAATGTCGAGAAGGTGAATGTATGTCCTCCACTAGAGCTCCATGAGGATTGGCTTACTGACGTCCCTGGTTATGGAAGGAAGTGTCCAATTCAACTCATGTGGAAGGCTGGCCCGGCTGGAGCGTTGTTCGAGCTTCCACCCCGCCCAAGTTGGATACCGATCCTTCATCCAAGAAACGCAAACGGAAATGTACAGAGGGGCTGGAAGAGGAGCCCATGCCCCAGAAGCTCAAAGGACATCTCGAGCATTGTCTCTTCAAATCCGAGTCGTGGACACCCAGCCTTGATGCCAGCCCTTGGCCCGAGACCGTGTATCATCTCGAATACCGACGTGCTGATGGCAGTCTCACAGAACGTATTGTCAAGGCAGAACCTTTCGTTGGTAAGCTTCCTTCTCCCTTATCTGACAAGATACTATGATATGAGAACTTCAGACTCAGAAAGTACAGATTTGTTGTCCGAGCACAAGATCGAGCCCAAAGTAAATCAGAACTTCGCTGTAAGCCCCATGACCCCAGGGAAATATAGGTTCTAACTATATCTAGGGAGCGGATAGCACGAATTCTACGAAGAGTTCAGGTTAGTTCTCCAGGATCGACTTGCCGGCAGGAAACATGGTGACAGTAACGCAGGAACACAACAGCTCCGGAAACGATGGAGTCTCGATGAAGAGACCTCTATTATTGAGAAGAGCTTGGTACCACACCGGCGAAGGTGTGAGCTCCAGGCCAACTACAGGATACTTGACGAAGCTACTCAGCAACTTGAGAAGATGTTGTCCGGCATGGGCAACACCAAAATCATTGCATCACAAATTCTATCACGTCTAGACTTCATGAAAATCACTCTACTCGCTTGTACGATTGTAGTCGAGCAACCCTTCTCCGAACCCCGGACCTCCGAAACTTGGTCCAAGGAGGAACAAAATGCCTTTCGTCGAAAATTCAACGATGCCGTCTATCTATCATGGTGTTTGGATGATGTCCTAGGTGAATGGGAGCAACTCTTAAAGGTTAGTCAACATACGGAATGCTGGTGCAAAGCTAATGTCCATTGACGTCAGTTCCTCCTTCACCAGGTGGATATATGGCGGCCCCTGGCGTGTTGTACGATGGTTCGGGAGGCGGGCCATGACGGCGGTACCTATTTGGAAATACTAGCAGATCTCGGGCACCAGAATCTACATCGTCTTTGTGAGGCGACGAGGTTAAGGATGAACATATCCCGATGTGTTATCAAGTGGGATCTGGTGGATTTGAGAGTGATTGTACTGTTGAAATAGGAGGAGCTAGATTGGCGTCTGAGGCCTCCGATATAACCTATATTATTGCTAGATTGTATATTGAATGTACTATTTGATATTACTACCATGGTCCTTTGATGATTCTGACTAGCTGGTGGTTGGATATGGTACTTTTCGGGTGGCTGATTTTATCTCACTTCCAAGAACGGCTCCAACGACATACCGTAACCTTCCTCCCAAATCTGCATATTGAGCATGGAACCTTTGGCCATTGCAAGATGTCGTCGGCGCTTCCTTCCGGAGGTGTGTGAGAAGGGCCGAGTTGACTGTCATGGTGATTGACAGGATGCTGTACCCAACAAAGCCACGCCATTTGTTTGCATTGCTCCGCCCTTTGCCAGCCTCGAATCCTGCAAGTCCGCCACTGCATTGACAATGCAGTGGTGACAAATATGCAAAACCAGTTTTGCATGCATAGGGGAGACGACGCGGGTGGAGCAGGGAGGAAATAGAAGGCATAGAATCTATTGGAGGAACTTTGGAGGTTAATTGCGTGTCTGCTGTAGACTTAGGGTTCCGCTGTGGCCCCATGTAGCAGGACTGTCCATTGCTGCATGCCCAGATGCGTGGAGGAATGGGTCGGCTAAGTTGTTGAGACTGAATAAATGGACGTGCATAGGAAAGCACCTAAGCAAACTCTTCCACTTCTATTTAAGAACATCCTGGAAAGCCCAAGCACTTAAGCATTCCTTGAAGTGTGGACAGGAACAACGTCGAAACACAGATCAAGATCGAAATCAGTAAAAGAGTATTCGGAGATTCGAACGAACATACTTGTTCAGTGGTACATACACCTTTACTATACTGAACACACACGTCCACTAATTGGCTCTAGAATTGAGGTGCAACTATACGGAATAATACAAACGGAGGTTTCTATGCAATGAACAGCTCATCAATGCCCCGACAGTCAGTGTCTCCCAATCGAATAACCCGAAGCCATCTGATTTGAGAAGGAACGTACCGGAAACTCGAGGAGTTCTACTCGGTTCTTGGCGCGCTTCCGATGAGCACGAGATGTATTTGGTATTCGGCCATCTCGATGAAGAAGGGCATCTTCTCCCTCTCGGTCGCGCGCTTAATTCTGACCACCACAGAAGGGTCGAACTGGATGATGTCACTTTTGAGCAGCACCTAGTTTGTCTGAAATATGACGCTGGTGCACTTAGAGAGTACTGTCGGATCTGCTTAGAAAACTTCGACCAAGAACCACCAATTAGCAAGTACAAGGCTGTTGCTGATGCCAGAGAGGCTATGGAAGGGAAGAGATTAAAGGAGTTGGAGTACCGAGAGGATATCGATGGTGCATCTGTTGTACGGGGGTGGATTCATGCTAGCAATAAAAAGAACAAGGTGAAACCTTCATGAGCATGTATTTAACATAAATTGACGGAGGGAAAACGGATGGCAAAAACTATCTAAAATAGCGGAAGCGTCTCGTTTCTGTACCATGCCCCACGAATTGATCACTCCCACCAATTGCATCCTAAACTACTTACTTCTTCTGGGGTATGAGCTGTACAAGGTCCATTTGCTTTCTCGCAGTGGGTTCTAGCTGTTGTACACTCAACTTGTAGACTCCGGAAGCTCAGCCTAGGCAACCTCGTCACATTGAGTGGCAGCACTTGCATCAGCAAAGAACACCCAAGCGAAGTCTTGCATGCACAGAAGGTCGCCATTGCCAGAGAGTGAGACCAACAAACCATCCCATGCCTCGTTCCACAATTCCTGGAATTCCCTTACGCACTAAATATAGACTAGAGAATTAACAATGAGTGACACCTGAGCTGGGATGCAGGTATAAGTACCGTATGTTCCCAGTAGATCCAGAGCCACGACACCTGTACATCAAAGAGAGGCTGTTCCTCCTCTAGCTTTCACCATACCTGCCCAGTCCCCTTCTCAATCGCCTCGGAAACCTTTAGGTACAGCACGCCCAGATTTAGTTAGTAAGTCAATACCTTCTTGGTACGCCAATTCTTGCTAATAAATCCTAGATATGCAAGCTCCTCAGGATCAGCGAGAAGGCTCGCAAGAAATGGGAAAATGTGTTCCAACCTTTCCTTGCTTTTCTCGGTTTCCCAGAGAAATCCGAGATCAGATTTAAGAGAAAACCTTTTCTCAAAAACGAATCTTCGATAACGAGGCTTCTCAATCCGCAAAATGGCATTATATACTCGTACCTGACTCCTTACGTGTTATACGTCTGCCATGACTCAAGAGAATTCGCCCTGGGGCGACTCAGTCGTAGCTACCTCCGCCATTCATGGCCGCAAGATCACCGACGTGTGATATTTTCCAACCGGAGAGTGACATCTACGTCTGCGAATCGACACAGCTGAATTGGCAACCCGATGACCAATATGTGTTCCGCTATGTCAAGATTATTGCGGACGTTCTTCCAAAAGATCTGACTGGCAAAACAGGATACGAGCTCAGAAGTGTGAAATTCCACAAAAAGTTTCCTAAACTCCAAGGACTTATCGTGACAGACCGGCACATGAACATGTACCGCAAGGTTTTCCGATACAGGTGGCCCGAAGAAGAGTGGGGATAAGTGTCTAGGGTATTCCAGACCGACTGGGACCAAGATGCGAAGGACTTGGAGGAGTTTTTAAGGGGGAAAAACATTTGGATTCAGAGATCGTCAGAGAAGCCCAAGACGAACGAAGAAAAGAAACGGTACATCGAAAGTTTCCCAGCATGTCCGCTGATCACTCGAGGGGAGAGCAGGCGAAGTGATCAGTAAGAGTGAGGGTAGGGATAGATCTCTCATAGTGGCAGGCAAAGCAAGGTTTCGAGCATATAGATTCCATCGAGTAATTGCGATATCTCTAAAGTGGGAACCTATAGCTACTAGCTCAGTCCTAGGAAATGAGCAGAATATTTGCTCGGCGACTATGAATGAGTGTAGAGATATTGAGCATCTCACATCTGATGAATCCGCTGCCTTCAGGAGAGCTTGTATCCTTCAAACACGAACAACCTTTACCCCGCCTCCGAGGCTCTCCCCCCTGCTTCGTGAAGTAGTTCTCCTTCAATGACTGCACCAGACGGCGGGGATGGAAACCTCTGGAGCCGAAATTAACGCAGCTGAACAACGCATGGGTTCTTGAGTGTACGATGCCCAGAGCTGCCGCAAAATACTCCAAATTGTAGTGTCGCCGGAGCGCAGCATCATCTGTTGAACATGGTCGAATAGCGCACCTGGATGGCTCCCATGCTCCGGCCAGGGAGATCCTCATGGATCGCTTTCCACGAACAACCGTCCTTCCTTGTCCGGAGTATCGCATCCTCTTTCTCTGACCAAGAAGCCCAGCCCTTCTTTGACTTCAGTGGTGTTTGAGGTGTCTTGGAATGTGCAGCAGCTTTGTGATCGATCTCCAGTGCTGCAGGACCAATCGGTATGTGAACGTACTCCGAGACCGAGGGCAGTTTGAACTCAAGGTTGTATGTCACATCATCTCCGATCCTGGTGTATTTCAAGAAGCCTTGGAATGGCCACTGCCGATGCTCAGTAACTGGTGTCGCCTCTGATGCCTCAGACGGGCTTCGGGAGGGTCGCGAGGCGTGCTGGTGGCTATTAACGACGAAGGTCGACTGACACTCGTGATCAAACTGAAGTCGCGCGTCGTCAATTTCAGGTGTGGCGATCGACAACGCAACAAAGGGGCCAGCCTGTCCGACATGGACCTTTGGGGCGTGCCTTGGGGAGGTGGTTGGAGTCACAGTAGATGCTGAGCGTGGCTTTCGTCTCTTTGCAGGTCGTGGGTCCTCGTCGCTTGTATCGCAGGCGTTGTGATTGTTATCAGTGTTCGCAGAACGGTGGGTGTCGCTACTGATGTCTGTATGCATGTCTTGGTGCCCTCGCTTCAGTGTTGTAGGGTTGCCCCCCAGGACAAGGTCGGCTGGTGCAGATGAGCGAGAGGCTCGTGACGCATGGCGATTGAGAAGAACATCACGTTGTGCTTCGCTCAAAGGACGAGGACAAGACCCTGTTCGAAATATGTTCCGTCAGCAACCTATTGCTCAAGATTTGCAAAACCGGGGCATTTATAAGGTAAGTAGTTACCTTTAAGCTCAGCGACCAACATAGGGCTGAGTGAGATTCTCAACTGATCTTCAGTAATCCAGGTGCGGGGTTCATCAACCAGGTACTCGAACGTTTTCTTGCCTTTGCTCCTCTTGCCTAAACGCATGCGGTGAACTCGACTAACATCCCTTTCTACCGGTAGGACCGAGTCTTGAGATGATCGTTCATAAGACGGCCGTAGCATTGATATTCCTATGTCTTCCTCATTGAACCAAGAATCGGATCTGTTCAACCGATCCCCCAATACGACTCGGTACTGGGTCGTCTTTGTCTGGCGTCCAGCAAGGGGCTGGGTGCGTATCCCACGCAGTCGAAAACGGTGCTCGTCTGGGATCTAAGGCTCTGCGGCTAGCAGGATCTCGGTGACCTCCTTGTCTTCCAGGTCGTCCGCGTCGACGACCTCGACCAAGTCCTGATCACCCACATCTGGGTCTCCGAGCTCTTTTTGCTACTGCATTGCGACGGCCCCCCCTTTCCCCCCACCCTCCAACTCCTCGGTAACATCGGTATTGTCGAAATCATCGAAGCTCATGCTTTCCTGTATCAGGTTCGCGTCTACCTGTGTTTTACTGGCTTGGTATGTCGCGGACCCTGGATGACGTGAGGCTGGCATTGGACGGTAATTCGTGTACGTATTTAACGAACCTTGCAATGACTACTTGCAATTGTGTGAGGCTCTAAACACGTGTACATGCTGAAAAAAAGGGAAGCTGACTCCCGCAAATAGGTTTAAACCAACATTCAAGACAATTCTATACAACAAACATTTTCGCATCCTACGCATCCGCAAGTCTCCAGTAGGCTGGAGTCCTTGTTCACACGCCAACGGCCCTTACACCAGGCTTTCGGCCCCGCTTCCGAGGCTTCCCCCCTTGCTTCGTGAAGAAGTTCTCCTTCAGTGACTGCAGAGTGTGGCCTGGGAATTGCCCTCCTATCTCTGCCCAGGTCTTGTCGTCGTGGACCATCTTGGCCAGTAGAATCTCTTGCCTTTCAGTTAGTTCCTTCCCCGGTCTCCGTGTTGAGATAGTGTCAGAGGTAGTCTCTCGTGTCCATGAACGGCGCATCGTCTGGCGCGGCAGCGGTGCCTGACGCGTTCCACAATCAAGAGGAGACGATTGAGAGTGTTCGCAGCCGAGGTTACTGTCTTGTCTCTGCCCCCTGTGCTGAGGAAGCGGCAGCAAATCTTGAGAAAATGTGAGACAGTAGACGACCTTCGACGCGACAGTCTTCAGCGTAAAATATCCGTGGATGGACATCTCTTCACTCTCCTGCGTCCCGCTGGAAGAGGCTACTGGAGCAGCTTGGCGTGAAACGTCGAGGGGATGACTGGCAGGCCCTCCCGCATCGTTGTGTGCCTGATCCTTCGTCCGCCTGGCCCGTTTCCGAGAGTGCAGCCGGCCACCTCTCGTAGGGCCAGTGGGGTCGCTCATGTCAGCGTAATCTTCGTCGTCAGAATCATCGGCGCTTCCACCGTCTGCCATTCTCTGGTCGGTATCACAGTGTTCCCATTCCTCGTCCGGGGCTGTGATTTGAATGCGTGACTTTGGTTCTTCTAGATCTGCGGATTCGGATGCGGCAGAAGCGGTACTGGCAGTGGTAACCGCTCTGGTGGGAGCTACCGTGCGTAGACGTTTGCGGCGGTCATGTCTGTTGGCACCACGGCGAAGTTGCTTTGGCAGTTGGCCGTTCTTCAAGTCTGGCTGGTGGGGCGACGCCGCCGCCGCCAAGGCGAGCAGTGGAGACTGAGTGCCATCGGGCGGAGCATCCCGCAGCCCGGTGATGTTGTTATGAGAGGATGAATTCTTGTCGGAAGTAGCCGGTAAAGTTGGTCCTTTCGCAGAGTGGGAGTCAGCCTCGTCTCCCTCAGCGAAGACATCAAAACCCTCGCCCTCCAACTCCTCGGCAACATTGACATCGTCGAAATCACCGTGGCTCGTGCTTCCTTGTATGAGGTCGGTATTCACCTGTGTTTTACTGGCTTGGTGTGTCGCGGACCCAGAGTTATGTGAGGCTGGCGTTGGACAGACAGCGGAGAGGCGAGGCTGGGGGTTGTCAAATACGCCGTCGTGATCGTTCTGGTCGTCAGAATGGTCGGTGACAAAACGACCAGGACTAAGTACCGCTCCCGAGCCAGAGCCAATGCCGCCGCCATCCGCCAGCTCGCTGCCTGCCACGTGTGGAGGGTCAGAAACGCTCTTAGCTCTGACGTCGACGTCAATATCACTACAGTCGGTCTCGGATTCAGCGCCCGCAGGTTCATCATCACTCAGTATAATCGGATCTGAGGTCGTATAAGTACTGGGTCCTGGACAAGTTGAGACGCAAGATGCTCACCTTGACTGCTTCCCACATCGGAGCAGCTTGAATCAGCAGGGCTGCCACCTCGACTTCCATTGTCGACCAATACAGCTATGCCACCGGAGTTCAGGTTCGCGCTTGCTAGCATGCTCTTCGGCTGTGTGCTTGACAGGACGTCATCTATATCAACAAAGCCGTCGTCGTCGACGCCGTTTGGCTCCGCGCTCGCTGAGCTGTTCTTCTGCCATTTGCCCGACAAGAGTTTCTCGATACTCGGTACATCGTCATCATTATCGCTATCTGGGGAGGTTTGTGCTGTCGAGTCTAATCCGTAACGTTAGAGGTAATGGTTGTGGCGGGAATCTAGGCACGTACCTTGGTCTTGAACGGTGTCATTTCTACAACGCTGATCTGACGAGTGGCTCTTCTTGGATAGATCGCTCACATCTCGGGATTGGGTCGGCTGACTTTTCAAAAGATGGTTTCGCTGATTGAATTGTGATGTGGTTTGGAGATCGGAACGAGATGCAAGAGATGGTCGAGATATATTTGAAGATATACCACCTGGCAAACGAGGAGGTTGGCTACTTGAGGGCGTGAGGGGTTCAAGGAAGATGAAATTGTCCATGGCGCGTCGAGGTCCGAATGTTCAATCTGGCTCTGGAGGGGCAGATTCTGAGGTGGAAATGCCTGGGTTCATATACGAAGAACGTCTGCGGGTCCCCACCGTCAGCTGCGCTTTGCAGCATGGCCGAATGCACAAACACATGCAGGAAACGCGGCCCCAAACTCACTGTGCCGTCCTAAATGCAACCTGGTCCTGCGCATGAAATCTCAGTCCCTCAAGGCTCTGGCCAGGACTTGGTGAGCATGCAATCCCCAGTCTTCCTCGGCTTCACCGAAGATCGAGAAATCAGCCGGTCATCACTCCAATGTTGCTCAAAACTCAACCCACCACACCCTTCCCCTGGACCCTGCGGCCACCTCCCGAAGATGATGCCAAAGGACCTTCCAATTGAAGAAGTGATATTCCGCGGCATGAATTATGCTTTCCTTATTCTGGTGGCGCGTACACTCCTACCACAACAGCGAGGGCCCTGAGCCAAAGGATTCGCGGACGAGCTCTCAAATCACCACATCCATCCTTTCCATATGCAACCGGCTGCGGATCGAGCTCCTTCCGAGGTCGTATGACCTGCCTCCTCGCAATCTTCCACGTCAGCCTGCGTGTTTGTGATCCATTCTCCCCATGCCGGCGTTCCGTGTTCAGTCCGTGGGATGCTCAGCAGAGGCTGCGAAGCTGCCATTGTCATGCAAATGGTCGTCTGCCATGGCCCTCACAGAGGGTGCTCCCGCCATACGCCCTCGTCAAGAATGTTCCTCCAATCGACTTCTCTCTCCCACGTTCGATTCTCGGCTGTTTCGCGGCATGTGAGCACGGCAAGTCTTCGAACTCACTAGAGTTGTGATCATCGTATGTCCACCCTGATGGAGACCACGCCTGCCACTGAATCGCCGGCGGAGCAAGGCAGAGGCAAGCCGCGTCGTCGTGAGGCATTTCTCGGATTGGCCAGGTTATATCGCATGAAGGGAATGCCAAAGGCAGGCTTCTGCCGTCGCAGATCCCGGAGTGGCACTCCTGTGAAAATTGCGATGGTGCGACAGAGGAGTGAGGAGCTGTGCTTGGCTCAGGCTCGTATCTCGGCCAACACAACGCGAACCGAAGCAATGATCGCCGGCTTAACAGTCATGAGAATCGATTCTAGAGTAGTCGATCGAGGATTCGGGCTTCAACGAGGCCATGTCAAGGTTTTCAGCTGCGGCGAGGCCGTCGAAGGGCGGTTCAGAGTGGGTCCAGATGAAGAGTTGACGGAGTATAGCGAGACTAGAACAGCTGCACGAGCAGGGACGGAGGTACTGCTGGTGAGGGGGCACCTTCCTGACCGGCAATGCCGCAGATCCAGAGACGCAGGAGGGAAGTCCAGCTCCTCCAGTTCCATGTGCCATGCACAATGGGCCACGGCGCAGCAGATGGCATCCTTCACATCGTATCTTGGTTGTGAGGCCTTTTTGCCATTGGGGATGTTCCACAGTGATGAGCAAGTTCAGACCGAGACTTGCATGAAGCGGGGGTTCCAAGAATAGGACTTGCGCGCCGCTGCTGCCTGCAGTTGGTACTGCAGCCGGGACCTTTGGCATCCGGTTCCCAAGCAAGCACGAGTGAGACCGTTCGAAGGAGAGCTCACGAGGGCAGGAGTGAGAATCGATATGGGAAGCGGAAATCGCCGTAGTCGATGGAAAAGGGAGCGACAGAAGAGAAGGGCGATTTCGGATTCGAGGGTTGCAGGTCATGGACTGGGAGACTTCCAGAGGTCGACTCCCTCATACGACACCGAGTCGTCAGCTAGTGCAGGCTGGGTTGGTAGCTGGATGAAGTGGAAGTCCCATCGTGCTCGGCTGGACTTCGCTGCCGCGACGCCAGGTTCAGTGGGCGAGGTGGAGAGGCGGACGAGGCGCAAGGATGCAAGGCCGGGACTGAGACGGATTGAGGCAGACCGCGCGTCGCGCAGAGTCCGCGCGCAGATCGTGGGCGAGTTGCATTCTCGGGGTGAAGGTAGCAGGAGGAGGAAGTTGGGAGCGAGGATGAAGGGGGACGCAGAAGGGTTCTTATACACGACGTTGGCAAAGCAGCGCCGCCCCGAAGCGAGCACGCCTTGCCTGAAGTGGTGGCGCTAAACCTGGATAGGCACACGCCATCCCGCATGCAGCCCCGCCAAACCAGATCGAGGCGGGCCCCCCGTTTTCCGCGCCCCGCTAACCGTCTCATCGTATACTTCTTTTAAAAGACTTGGAAATAGCCTATTTAGAGAAGTGCTATAAGATATTTAATGTCTTTATAAAGCCTACTACAAATCTTCAAGCCGAGAAATATCCAATGATTTATTATTTATTACCTGAGGTATATAAATTATATACTCGATTAGAAGTATTAAAAGAAGAAATTAATGTAAGTAATAAATATTAATATAAATATTAATTTATTTACTAATTTAATCTTAGGATCCTAACTTTACCGACGCGATTAATAGAGGGCTTATTAAGCTCCGAAAATATTATCCTAAAACAGGAAATATAAAAGAAAATAATAAGAGCTTATATTTAGCTCTAATATTAGACCCTCGTATTAAACAAGAGGGCCTAGAAGTTATTGGCTTATCTCGAAATCAAGCCTTTGAAATATATAGTAGATTAAAAGAAGTTTATAATATGTAAGTTTATTTATTTATATTACTTAAAATTGAATAAATTACTAATAAATTAAATAGTTTTAAAGTCGACTTCGCGCTAGCAAATCCTCCTATCGAAGAAGATCAAAATTTAGCTCTCGAAGATATCGACGACGATTCTGATATTTATATTCAAGACGATAAGAATAACGATTTAGATGAATTAGATCGATATATTCAAGAACCAAGAGCTAATAAAGCAGTAA
>MU270620.1:0-53585 GCA_021432625.1 Leptodontidium sp. 2 PMI_412 | reverse complement strand
CGTAAATAACCGATAAATCCCGACGAAAACCGTAATAATAATAAGAGTTATTTTTTATTAGATTTTAGATTTTTTAGTAATTTAATATTTAATGAGCTATATTATTAATATATATTATTTTTTAACTTATAAACTAATAATCTAAGCTTATTTATATTATTTTCTAGATTATTTTAGCTTTTATATTAATAATCAGTTTTGAATCTTTTAATAAGTTAAGTTTAAATTATATAAATAACGTAAACAATTTGATTTATATTTATATTATTAGTTTCTTAGTTTCATTGGCTTAACAATTTACTAACTTATTACTTAATTAATAATTAATTTAAATTATCTACTATAATAAGCTTTACAATTAAAAGGCACATAATTCTTTGATTAAATCTAATTAATTTTGATTTCTAATCAAATCAAATCAAATCAAGCCTGAGTTTTACTTAATCAAAATCAAATCAAATCAGATTTAATCATGATTAAATTGAATAAGTTGATTTTTATTTCTCACGCTGAACTAAAACCATATTATCGCGATTGTAAAAGTGGCGGATGTCAATATACTTGGATTTTAGTGTAAATTTGCGCTCTTTAGTAAGGGATTCGGCACTTATATTATCGAGGTAAAGAGTCAAAGGCTTTGTAAGGGTAATTCCTAGGTCTTTCCACAACTTTAATATTTATGTTACTTCCCTTAATCCGTCGCTAGTAGCTATTTTCTCGGAATCTTTACTGCTAAGAGCTATTAACTTTTGAACGTTAGTAAACTAGCTAGTGACTGCGTTGTTGACTTTAACTAGCCATGCCTGAAATGACTTCTTATCACCTTCGGTCCCCTATATAGCGTTTATATAATAGTTAAATTAGTTAAATTCAATTATATTTCCTCTGCTATAAGTAATTCCGTCGTTAAGCGTCGCGTTGAGGTATCGTAAGAGAGGCTTTGTATATTATAAGTGCGTTTTCGTAGGCTTTGCCATATGTTATGCTAGCTGGATAATAATATATGCGATGTTTAGTCTCGTCTAATTTGAGAGGTAAATAATAAAGCCTGTAATTTGTTAATAAAGTAAGGTTTCTTTAATATTTAACTAAGCTACGTCATCTCTATTTTGTAGTACTATTTTTAAATATTTATATATATAAGGGCCTTTTGTACATCGTTTTAATCGTAGTGTTATAAGGAGGGCCTGAATCGAGGGGTTTGCGGCTCTGCGAAGCGGCGAGGAAATCCAACCAAGCCTTAGCAAAAATCGCGAGTTCTAGGAAATCAATTATTTCTTCCTATATAAAACGCTATACGATAAAGTAAAGACATATTGTTATTAAATTAACGTTAACTTTTACGATTATCAACTTTTTATTTATTAATATATTACGTAGAGAGTATAGTTCGAGGTTGTGATTTCGAGCTTTTGAACTTTTGGTGAGGCTCAGTATAAAAAAGGCCGAAAAATTATTGAAGCTAGTTATGGACATTATTGTAAAGCGGAACCAGCGAAAGAAAAAATTGATCCTGAGTTTACGGGTATAACGTCTAACCCCGCCCTTCCGGCCACCTTTTACACCAAAAAGTGCGATTTTGAAGTACTAATATCTCTACAACGAATTAATAATAATATATAAATTTGTTATATTTGCGCTTACTAGCTTCTATAGACTAAGTTCCCGATAGGAAATACAATTTGAATCATGTATTATTACGTAGTGTTAAATTTGAATTTTTACATACAAAAAACGTTAAAAATCACTTACTAATAACGTAATGAACAATGAATATTATCATTTAAAACTTGAAACCGTTAAAGATTAAATATAAATCTTAAAGTCTTAAAAGTTTTAAAGTAATTGTATTAGTAGTTACCTTTTTATTAAGTATTTAATTTCTCTCATATAAATTTTTTGTATAGTGTTTAATAACCTACTAAATTGTAAAGCTACTACTAAAAGGATCAGTCTGAAACTTGAGATTCTGAAGGTACCAAATAGACTCTATTTTAATTTAAGTTTTAAGTTTTTATACTAATAATAAAGAAAGTTATTAAAAGTATAAGAAAAGTCACTTTTACACCAAATTTGTATAAGGAAATATTTTTGAACTTCAAATACTTAGTTTGTAATATTACGTAATATGAAATACTTAAAACTATTATTGCTAAAAAGACTTAGTAAAATATATTCCAAATCTTAAATTTTAGCTTGTTTTATTAATAATTAATAAAGTTATTAATTATTCAAAGTAGTGAGTTTTGATGATTTTTGGTGTAAACGGGTGGCCGGAAGGGTGGGGTTAGACGTTACAACACAACACACCAACTTCACAATAATGGATGGACCCCTTAAGCCCAAGAAACAGCGGAAGAACCCTCACGCGAAAGCTAAGGTGAAAGGTCCCCGTTGCCGGCCCGCAAGGTCAAGTGTGATGGAGGTCGTCCCGCATGCCAACGCTGTGTGTCTACAGGCCGAGTATGGGACGGCTACGGGATATGGGGTGGGGGAGGAAACGGTTACGGCCAACGGGCCATTGGATCAAAAGTCCGTAACTGCGTTGCGCGGCATGAAGTCCCTGTGTCCAACCCAACAATTGCGGTAAGCGAAGACGAGTATAGCTACTTCGAGTGGTTCACGCATCGAACAGTTATCAAGCTCCCTGGTCTCTTCGGCTCGTCATTCTGGGATACACTGCTGTTCCAAGCGTGTTCGAATGAGCCGGCTGTACTGCATGCTGTTATTGCTTTAAGCTCGGCTTAGAAGAGGGATGTGCTGTGTGGTGCAGTCAGCGAGAAGGTGTCACGGATGAGCAGGAGCAGTTCACGTTACATCAGTACAGCAAAGCGATTCGCCACCTTCAGCCTCATTTCTCCCCTCGAAATAAGGACTATAGGACATCTATCCGAATAGCGCTTATCACATATGCGCTATTTACGTTTCTGGAGTTTCTTCGTGGACACTACACCACGGGCAGCACATGCCTGCTCAACGGACTGAAACTGCTCAGAGAGACTCAAGCTCGTTCGGAAGAGCCTTCAACATTGAAGTCCTCTCTCGAATCAACAGATGACTAGATCATTGAAACCTTTGCCAGACTACATGTGCAGGCGCTTCTCCTTGGACAGGGCTCGCCAACGCTACCAATTCGGTCTCGGTGCTTCCGTTTTCGGTACTGATATTGAACAATATCAGAGGATTGCGAGGAGAATTGACAGTGGTATGGTTTATATCAATTCAATTGCTGTCACGCTTCCTGAGCTGCCGTTTAGAGGTGTTAAGAAGTCTGGCTAAGGTCATGAACTCTCGGAGCTTGGCATTGGAGAGTTTCTGAACAAAAAGTTAATCCGAGTTGCTACTTAGTGGAGTTACGTTTCCTGAGCTTGTGTTCTCTTGGCTGCCAAGTTTTGAGTTACTTTAATTATTTGTGTTTTGGGTTACGTGTTTTTGGACTGGCAAGGTTAAGTGGTTCAATTCGACTAGCTACATAAGCCACGAATGAGGCAAAGTTACTTCGGTCAATCTTCTGGACATCTCATTTATCAAATATATGATAATAAGCACAATGTGCTCATAATAAAGAACTTAGGTTAGGTATACTGTGAATTCGCGCACATAGACAGGGTTGGCGTCGCCCAAGCCTCGATTCCCAGACCGCCTTCTGCTTTAATTCATCCCCCTTTCTTGGCCGCCATAAGAAGAAAGAGACGTTGATACGGCCTTAAAGCACTACAATTTAAGGGACATTCTAGTTTGAATATCTACTGAAATTTAGTATATATTCACAGTTTCTTGTTCCTCATATTCTTTGAAATTGTAGTACGACTAGAATCAGCGTTCCCACACCAAAATCGTAGCGAAGCGTGACCGACTTCACATGGCAATCAAATTGACGAAGTTGAAGATAATATTTGGGGGTTAAGCAAATAGGAAAAACGATAACAAAAGTAATAGCCAAGAAATTTGAAAAAGCGACATGATCAAAACTGGCCCAATCGTGAATAATCCAAGAAGTGTTGAAGTCCAATTTCCTACTCGTCAAAAAAAGGAGCTCGCATCGCTCGGTAAGTGGTGAAGTACCTTTTCCCAGCGTCCACTCAGTTCCTGACGTTCCTCAACATATCGAAAAAGCTGGCACGTCTACTGAGTCTCCTCCCAGTCTGCGCATTTCCTGTCTCGTTTCCACTCTCGCTGCTTCCTGGAGTCCCAGAACCCGAACCCGAACCCGATGAGCTGCTCAACCTCCTCAACATATTTCTCCCATCATGTCCAACTTGTGCGATGGGGCTAGGGCTGGCAGTTGGTTGGGCTGCTCCTGTAGTAGCCATCAAAGGGGGTGGTTGCGGCTGTTGTGGTCGTCGCTGTCTCGTCAAGTGGCTGAGAAGTGTGGATGCCGTGGAGGTGGATCTCACTGAAGCCCCTGAAATTGAGGAGGCGAGTGACCGGTAGCTTGGCGGGTTGCTGAAGGGGTTCTGGCCTGTACTTTGGGGTTGAGGGGAGGGCGAGGTAATAGTTGAGCCACTGGCTGTGCTGCGTCCAGAGCTCGAGGCTGTGGAGGAGACATCGTCGCCGATAATGTCGATCCGGTGCAGGGCTCGGGAACGGCGAGCGAAGCGGGTTATCTTGCTTGGGTTAGTATGAAGAGAGGAGAGAATCGAGCATGGAAGACTAACATAATTCTCTACCATGCGCTGTCCTTCTGCTGGGTCTGACCAGAAGCGAAGTGCCGATAGGGGATCAACCGCATCTCGAGCCTTTGGAGCTGTTAACTGCAAATTTTTGAAAAGAGAATGTCAGGAAATACCTCGAGAGACATCATAATACCATACAATTGCTGCAAGACTTGGTACACACGAGTTGCTGGAGTCCATTCTCGGTCGAAGATTGGGTGGCAGACGCGGCCATGCTATTTACAGTCAGTTCAAGCCTCTCCGAGATTCTAAGCGGTAACGGTTTTACCTTGGTGATATTAGGATGAAGTATTGGTGTGATGAACCTCGCTGAAGGGGGCCGTCTCGGGAAGTCTTGGCCAAGCTCAATGTACAGGAGAAATGTCCCATCAGCATACGGAGAATCTGGCGGCCCCTGCATGACCACTTTCCAAAAGCCCATATTGCTCTGGCTAACATATATATCCATGTAATGGTGCGGATTATCAATCATCGCTTTGATCTCACTGAGCAATATTCGAGATGCCCCTCCGGCACCAGGTGTCATTGTCGAAGCCATGCTGAGTCTGGTGGAAGCAGTGCGGACAGATGCAGCGCTACTGGCTGATCTTCTTGACATACGGATCATGAAGCGTTCTGCGTCTCCAAGTGCAATGAAATAGTCTTGAAGATTAGGATGTGGTCTGCATCGAGGGAACTCGTAGGCATTGGGCATGTCAGGCACCTTAGGCTTAAAGGCATCCCAATCATCGCACTTGGTTTTGACGATATCTGGGCGGGTGCGAATATCGACAACAGTCTCCAAAAGAAATATCTGGAAAAGTTCTTGTTGGGTTTTGGGTGAGAAGGCGTATCCTCCAGTGGCCTTTGCGATTTTGAAGAGCGATATCGTAGATGTGGTGCCAATCACAACAGCGTCAAGCACAATATTGTGTTTGTAGAGGTCTTGGGATACGGTCGACGCTTGGATGCTTGAGTTGTTGTCCTGGCCATCTGTGAGTAGTATGATGCGACATTTTGTCTTTGGGTAACGAGATCGAGTGGTTCTGAGCATGATACTAGCAGTGTTGAGAGCGTCAAAGATTGCCGTATGGCCTGAGGCATTGACGCTCTCCAGCTGGTGGTGAAAGTTGAGATGCAAAGCTGTGAGGGGCTGCTTGGTAAGTACCTGAGACCTATTTGAAAACGTCACCAGCCCCAAATGAGTGGAAAGGTTGAGGGCAGAAATTCGAAGGGCCAGGTTTTTGAAGAACTCCTTCACCTCAACAAGTCGACTTGGGTTCATTCCTGGGTTGACGCCTGCAACTGAGCTATGATCTGGAATCCATTCTTTGGGCATACAAATGTCCATGCTGGAGCTGGTGTCGACACATATAACGATTGCCTCATCGGGAGGTCCGAAATCTGCCGTCTTCGACCATTCAGGCCATGCGTCCAATTCCCAACCCGCAGATTTTTTGCGTTCTGGGAGAATGAGGTCAAGCTTCTGCGACAAGAATTGACCTGGATTGCCCAGCATCTTTGTCCTCCCCTCAATCGGATTCCATGTCACGAAGCTCCTCTCACTACATTCCAAATCTTCGTGGTCATAGGTCGAGACGTATCCGGTGGCACTGAGTGTTATTACGGGAAGCTCAGCGGCTAGGCAGGCACCAATTTGCATAGGACCAACCATCCTGAACGCATCCATCGAATTGGCGGTCTCGATCAAACTACTGAATTCGTTTTGGTGAAGCAACGGCACAATTCTATGATCCCAAAGAATGTCCCAATTGTCGACTGGTTGAAAGTAAAAGTCCCAGGGTGATGCAGACTTCAGATGGAACGAGATACCAAGCTTCTGGCACAATGCTCTATCACCAGTCTCAATGCTGACGAGGAAGGTCTTCTTGGTTAGTTCAGCTTCTGAGGCTAATTGCACTTCGACATCGCTGAACGGTCTGAATTTTGGTATCGGTGTCTTTTCGGGGTCGTCACTGGTTGCAGTGATCTGTGCCCGGTGAACCAGCATCTTGCTTGTCCCACGAGAGGTAGATGCTTCAGAACGCATAGAATATATCCAGCAGACAATCTGACGGGATGATTCGAGATAAGTGTCCGTGGAGTCGCAAATCTCGGATGGTACCATTCTGCTAGATAGAGCATGGAATGCGGATGCCACAAGTAGAAGAGGGTTAACGGGTGCGCGAGTGTCTACCCCTGTTTCGTGGACCGAACTGAAGGCCAGAAGAAGTGGTGGGAAGTGAGTCAGCTCTAGAAGAGCTTCCAAGATTCCCTCCAAACTGCAACGACCTCGCTCAATCTCTTTGAGCAGCATTTTGATGCAGGTAACGAACGTGCTAATACCCAGCTTGGTCGAATCAATACTCCAAAGGCTTTGAAGATCGCTCGGCAGTGATAGCTGGCTCAGGGTCTTTGGCGATTCAGGTCCGGTGAACTCAACGAAAATATCGAGAGGGTTGTGCTTGCCTCCTCTCACGCCAAGGTCGTCCAACGTCGCCATATTGCCCTCGGTGTGCAAGATGCACTCCCTGAGATACAAGGTAACTCTCCTTGGGTTAGTGCATAAGCCTCGAGGGGTGCCATTGCACAGTCGTTCCATTGCTATTAGATGGAAATCTTTCAGGGTTGTATCAGAGGGAATCGAGACTTTGTCCACTGGGATTTTCTTAAGACGAGAATTCTCCAATGCAGCTTCAAGGGTTATCCATCGTACATAGACATTCGGGTCTTTTGGCTGAGATACCGAGCTAGCCTCGTGCAATGCGGGTAGTCCGGAACGCGGTGGTGATACACTTGGTGTTGTGCCACGACTCACAGTGCCGCCAATATCAGAGGGCGTCGGCTGCGTTGCCGCCGAATGATCCTCGAGAGATCCGAGGGCGAACGTATTATCTTCGGTAAGATCAAGCACTTCGGTTAGGCCATCTTCTCCAAAGAGAACTACAGGACTGTTCCCGAGAGTTTTGAGAACTGTAGTCTCCAATGTTGCGTGAACCCCCAGTCGTGCCGCACGTTGCAAGGTTCGGACGTGAAGCTCATGAACGCTTGAGTTCTGCGGGACTGGGACAACGATCTTTGTTCCATTGGCAAGCTTGACGAATACGCGTGCGAGATCTGGATTCGTTGTTGAGGACGACGAAGAAGTATGATAACTTTCTGTAAGGCTTGCCTCGCTTGTTCCGGAACCCGAAGCTACAGAACGTAAATTGGTAAAGTTAACCATTTTGAAGACGAGCGTGGTCTTAAGGGCAGTAGAGTAAAATATTTGACGGTTCCAAAAATCGAGTCGAGACCTGAAAGGACCCGACGACAAGAGAAAAGAGAGACCTCGACGGTTCTGAGCCTCTTTTGACTTTGGGGGAAGCCGGCTCGGATTAATCCTTCATGATATGACCTGAATCCGGCGTGACTGAGGAAGCACGCTAAATTGAACTCGCCGAATTACATCCTTGATTGGTTTCTGTCTTTGACGTGTGCCATTGTAGTTGGTCGTTGCCTGGCGAAGGCTCGGCAGTAGGCCTATCGTTCTGTATGCAGATATTTCTGCCTCGAGAAATCTAACTTCCCAATCAGAGATGCAGGAGGCGCAGAAGGTGCGGGCAACGAGCTATCTCGGGCCCCGCTATTTAAATCTTGAGAGGAACTGCTTCCAAGAGACAAAGGCCAAGAACATTTTTTTTTTCAGTCCTACATGTAAGCATTGCTTTCTCAATGTATCGAGTCACTTCAAAACCAAGATCAATTCATTCAGAATCAACTGCTCGCGTTTAGAACAACTCATAGTCTATACCAGTTGCCCGACACTAGCTTGAGACTTACATCAATAGTGCTTCATAGGCGAGGCAGCTTTGTAAGGCACCCTCGAAGCCCATATCTGCCGGGCGGAGTCCAAGACTTGATCCTTCGAGGCAGATCCCATTAAATGGCCTCGCTTACGAACCTAAAAGCACGGGTCCGTGTTCCACAGGGCATTTTGCCGAATTTTCAGCCCTAAACCTCCAAATCACCAATTATGACTACAACACCCCGCCTCGACGATTGGCACTATATGAAAGGCTTTTAAATTACTACGAAACATAAGGAGACTATGCTCTAGTTGAACTAGTACAAAAAGACCCGATTTACGTTCTCTAATTGCGATACAAGAACCATACTATAAGTGAGCCTCTTTCTGAGAGTTCGATTCGCAAAATCCTGGGCTACGCAGTAGTTAAAGAATAGGAGGCTATACCTTAGGATTGGATTATCAGTAAATTTTAAAGCAAGAGCATTAAGTAGCTGTACTTATGCAGCGCTATAAGTAATTTACTCCTAATTAAATTCTGCTTTAGACGTAGCTTTTATAAATATGCTTGAAAATGCCCTGTGGAGCACGGACCTGTGCTTTCAGGTTCGTTACTGCTAGTAACTACAATTCTTTTCCTAACGTATGTCAGCGTCACCGATTTTAGCGAGTCTCACTAAACCGCGTCCAAAGGCCCTGATGCGTATACCTCTAATTAACGCCCCTATATAAAACTTTAGTAAACCATCTTTAATTTGCAAGGTGAGTAGCTTAAACAAAAGTTTAATATGTATATTATATACTAATAAAAATTTAGTGTGTATAAATGGCTCATTATTTAAAAGGAAGTGTCGTGGCACGTATTAAGAACACTTTACGCGACCTAAGAATACGAGTTAATAAGAAATATATATGTATGCTTGTTAGCCACTTTAAAACCTTAGTTTGATCGATATACCAAATACTTTGTAGGGTACATTTAGGCTAAAGGGTTATGCCTTTATTTAGAGGTTTTATACGTATTATTACGTGGGAAATAAAGTAATTTATTAAAATCCTCTTAGATAAGATACCTTAGTTATACCTAAATAAAATCGCCGACTTTATATACGAATTATAGGGTATAATTGTTAGTATATTAACTGTTTAAAAGGTCTTACGTAAAATTAAGATTATTAAAAAGAATATTAAAGTTGTAGTAGCTTAATAAAACAAGAAATTAAGACTAAATTAGATATATAAGCTCTAATATTACTTTGCCAATCAGTGTTCGCAATAGTATCTGCAGTATAATTGATATTCCCTACTTTAGTGATATGGGACTATTTTCAAAAATACTAAGTGATATAGGACCGTCCTCAGAAATACGGAATAATATAGGCTAAGGATTTTTAATATTCTAATATACTAACCGTATACTAGTATACTAGTGCAAGAATAAAAGGGGCAAAAAGTGGGGTCAAATTAAGGGGGCTCCCGGTGTACGTAATTATCCGCACACCAAAATCGAAGGCTCTATAACTAGCTCTATATAATCTTAACTATAGATTTTTCTTCAACTATATCTTAGACGCAATTGAAGGAGGGCTTCTCTAGAATAATCTTGAACTTTTTTGTAGCAATTTAATCTATTCGTTAACTCGTAAGAGTGAGTTGAAAAAGGGGTCTTTAGCTAGATTTCGGTGTTCTCGCTTAAAGGGGGGAAATGAAGATATACACCCTTAGCAACCCTGAATCGATTCCTCTTTCGGATTAGGATTATCTTAGCTTAGTACATTAGTATATCCTCGTACAATATAGTATTATTGTACCCCCCACTGATATATATAGTCTCAAATATACAGTACGGGGTATATATCAAACCACCTGAATACGGAGCTAGTAATACAGATATTGTACTATTGCGAACACTGTTGCCAATTAAATTATATTTATAACGAGTTAAAAAGTAATAAAAAGATAAGAAATAAGTACTATAAGTAGTCTCATTTAAGGGTCCTTGTCAAAGTTAAGAGGTGGCTAGTTACTAAGCAAAGAGTGTTAATCCTTTTAGGATATATTATAGAGGGGCACCGCACCTTACCTAATCGGGTTTCTGCCAACGTATACCTCCTTTAAAAGAACAACGTGTTCTCATAAATTCCTCTTGTAATTTAAATAATAATTAATCACTTTAATTCACACTTAATTACTCGTAGTGCTTTGCTCCACTTTTACACCACAAAAAGATATAAAAAAAGGCTTTTTTTTAAACAAGCAAAGCTATATTATACCCGGTCTTGTTTTAAGTCGCTATAAGCTAAGGCGTCGACCTTAAGCTTTTGCTTAAAAGGCCTTTAAACTAAAGATAAGTAAGTAGATCTAAATAAAAATACTCTGATTATAAAAAATATACTTAGGTTAGAAGATTATAAAAAAAAGGAACGGCTTTAGTTTAAAGGTAACTTAAAGGTTTTAGTTAAGGGTTAAGCTATAATTAATCTTATAAGCCTTATAATAATTATAATATAACAGTATTGGTTTATTATTGTTATTTATAAGTCTTATAAATTTATTTAATATTAAACTTAAAAATATTATTATTTAATAACGTTAGTATTTTTAATTATATTTTATGATTTAGTTAATTAGCTAACTAGCTAATTCACTAACCAACTAATTAGCTAACCGATTAATTGACTAATGGCTAATTAACTGACTAACTGTTACGACCCGTAACCACCTACAACGGACCTGTTGAGTGAATAGCTAGTCGACTACGCTAGGCTTAATCAGGATGGGTTAGGAGAGCCCCCGTGTATTTATACTAGAGCTCTCTCTTACGGAGAGCTCTCCTTTCCTCCTTGTCTTTTCTTCTTGATTCTGAGCGTAGCCTTGGGCCCAAATAGAAAGCAGCTCTTGCACCGTATCAACTTCTTGCCAGCCGTAACACTAACTAACTAACTAACCGACTAATGACTAACTGATAAACTAATAGTTGACTAATCGACTAATTAACTGGCTAATTAAGGTTTAACATCTTTTAATAATAAACTATTTTTAATTGAATTTAATATATAAAAGGCTACGCCAAAAAAGGATAATTAAGAGGTAGGTAGTAAATAAGACTATCGTTAAATTCAATAAACAGTTAAAGAGACGACTAATTAAAACTATATATACACAAGGAGTAAAAGACTTCAAATAAGCTTTAAAAAAGTTCCGAAAATGTTGGTTTAATAGTCACGTTTTTAGTCACATGCTCGCTTAACGAGTATTTAAGGGGGGGCTCTGGTACAGAGCTCTCCTTTTCTTGAATATACATTTTACTATATAAGATTTTACCCCTTAAATGTGTCGATTCTAAACCGGAATTAGTAGTACTACTTGAGTATAACGACATTAATTAATTGCGAATTACTTAGTAGTTAATTAATAAGTTAATTAGCTAAACTCAAAGAGATATCCTCGAAGCTATATAGTATTTACTCTCTACTACTTCGTACAATATATTAAGGGAGATATATTCAGAATACTATAGTATTTACTCTCTAGTATTCTGATAATACTTTTAAGGCTTTTCGACCTCTTACGTGTAATATTTACTCTCTACGTAATATCGAATTACTGTGTCCACTACACGACTTTTACACGCCTCAGAATTATTAACGTCGACCTCTTTACTAAGTTAATCGAAACTCTTTTCTTCGAAGCACCTATTTAAAGGACCTCTTCTTTTTTAAATTACCCCTTTTCTCCGCTGCAACGACCCCCGCAGCGATAAGTTCGAAGCCGGCGAGATTCTTTCTCGAGTGGAAGGCAGGACGATTACTTCTTTTCGAATACACCCCTTTTCCTTTGCCGCAGACGACCTCTTATAGTAATACGCCAACTTCGACCTCTTTATTAAGCCAGCTCGATCCCCTCTTCTGTACGCCTCAGAATCACTAGCTGTCGAGCTTCCTTTCGATACCTCCTTTTTCCGATTTTTCCCCCTTTCTTCGAAGCCACGTTACTTAATTCGGAAATTAAGTCTTAGTAAACTTCGTACACTTTAACGACAATTTCGCTTTAGTACTAAATTAACCTAAATAGCCGATAAGTTCTACTATAAGGAGTCTTATATTAGTTATATTAACTCCGGTACTAAGGCTTTCGAGAGTATAAATAAGAATAAGGAATAATTAACTTCTTTATATTTAGAGACTCGTCGTTGTTTATTTGATTAATTACTAGTTACTAAGTTAGTATTTAGTTCGAGGGAGACGTCTCTCGAAAAGGAAAAACTGCCAGTGTTAGTTTAATAGTCACGTTTATAGTCATATACTTACTTAACGAGTATTTAAGGGGGGGCTCTAGTACAGAGCTCTCCTTTTCTTAAATACACATTTTGCCACATAGGATTTTACCCCTTAAATGTGTCGATTCTGAACCGGAATCAGTGGTACCACCCGAGTATAACGACAGAAAAGGCTCTAATAATACGGCTTATTTCTGTAGGATTACGGATCGTATTATTAGAGATTATAGCCCGTGAAGAAAATAAAGGGGCTAGGATTTAAGCGAGGCGTAGCCAAAGCCTTTAAGGGTTCAACCCCTGACAAAGTGGATTATTTGTTATAATCGTTGAGGGTTCAAAGATTTAATAATCAAAAATACATATATTATATACGGTTAGAGACTATTATTAAGAAACGATAAAAAAATATCATTTAAGTTAAGCACAAAGCTTTTATCTATCTAAAAAACTATTTAGCTTACATAAAACCTCTATATCTAAAAAGCCCTTACGCTTAAAATCCTTAACGTAAAGCCTGTCAGGGGTTAAGTCCTTAAATGCTTCGGTTATGTCTTGTTTATAATAGCCTTCTGTCGTGCACCAGGACCACTAGGGCCTACGGTGGTCGCTAGAACCAACCAAAAGCTGCTTATATAACTAGATCTCTAGAGCTCCCGTATAGCTAGGGAGTTACCCCTTTACTTTATAATTCAAGACTTTCAAACTACCTGAAGCTCCTCCTTATAATACTCGATAGTTAAGAGCTACACTGCCTCGTTTCACGAGTTACTAAATACGTACTAAACAGTACTATAAGTCGAGAAAGAAGTGTAAGTAAGTGTTAAGAGACACTTACACTATTACTTAGAAAACTCTTTAAAAGTAATACTTTTTTAAAAGTTCCCCTTAACTAACTAATAACTCCTCTAAAGTAATAGTATTAATATATCCTCCTCTTAAGACAAATCTATTAATAAAGACGACGCTCTCTTAAGCTAGCGAAAACAGTAGCCATAATAGTAGACGCGTTTTTAGTACTATATTAAGCTTAAGGGCATTTACAATTTTATTAACTTAGACAGTAAAGACGCCAAGAACCTCTTAGAGACACGACTAAGGGCTCTCGACATTAACGAATATATATAAAACAAGACAAACTAGCGCTTTATATAATAGATAATATAAATAAGTGACGCTAAGCGAAAAATATACTAAAAGTAAGAGTCGTCTATAAAGGAAGAGAAGAAGACCCTTATAAAACTATAGGCGGCTACTAAACTAAGGGAGGCGTCTTTTAGCGACGTTAAGGAAGTTTAAGAAGCTTATATTAAAGAGTTTTAGAATAAGCTCGTGTGGTGCAGAAGTGGAATAGAGCCTTGCGATTAACGTAGGGAGAATTGAAGTGGTTAATTGTTGTCTAGAATACATAAGGAAATTAGGGGAACACGTTATTCTCCTGAAAGCGGTATAACGTAGCAGAAACTATATCTAGCGTAGCGCATAGCTAACCGAGCATCAGCCTGTGCCTGCACGATATACCCCCTAGCCAAGTGACAATAGTTAGCCACTAATATTGTGGTTAGCTGTGTTAAGCGAAAGTAAACACTAAACTAAATACTTAAGCCACAATTATTTCTATACTACTAAGTTAGGCAAACAATTGTTTTATTTAAAGTAGCGTATCCCCTACTTGATTCTTAATCCTATAACCTCTCTATAATATATATAGATCGACCTTTCGATCTACTAACCAATTAACTAATTAATAATTAATTAACTAATTAATAAATTAATTAACCGGCACTATAGGTGTCTCAAGGCGATTTGCTACTACTATTAAGGCTAATCGTCTGTCTGTCGTTGTAAGTTATTTAAATTAAATTGAGTTAATCGTCGATCTTAAAGCTATATATTAATTTAAGTATTATTAATTATAGTAAGCGAAGAAGAAGAAGGAAGCCAAAAAGGCTCCGAAGGCTGCTCTTGCTCTAAAGAGAGCTACTGCGGTTACTCGAGCTCCGGCTCGTGCTCGCGCTCTTTATGTTAAGGGAGCTAAGCGTTTAGTTATTTATTTAGGCTATATCAATAGCGCCCTTTAAACTAAGAGCACTAAAGAGTACTTTAATATAGTTAGTCAGGGTGCTCGTTACTTTGCGTGCGCCTTAGGCTACTCTTATAAGGTTACTTCCGTTATTGCCTAGGCTCCTTTCTTAGTATACTATACTGCGCTCTTAAATAACGTAAGTGAAAAGGTAAATTCCTTGGTTATTCTTTTTTAGCGCATAATTACTGACTTTTTAAGAACTAGAGCGCTTAAGAGCTTTTGTTTTTGCGGCCCTTAAGGGTTAAGTTATTACTAGTAGAGCTGCTAGTGGAGTAACTAGTTCTGCTAGTCGTGCTTTAGGTGTAGCTACGACTGCTCTTTACGTTAAGACCTCTTTAGAGTTAGAGGGTAGTAAGGAGACTCCTTAGGGAGCAACTCTAGCTTCTCTTGCTATTGTTACTCCTACTGTAGCTACTAGTAGAGTTAGTATATTCGTCGCTAGTATTACTCTTAGTCTTGCTACTTTCCAGGCTATAATAGCTGATAAGCCTCTTAGAGTTACTCTCACACTAGAGTAAGAGGCTCAAGCTGCTTAAGTTAAGGAGCTTGTTAGGGTAATTACTAGTGTATTAGGTGACTTAATTTAGGAGGTTTTGGGCCTTTTAATTATATAAGTTACTCGTTTTTTGTGTTTAGCGAGGCTTAAGAACCTCTAAATAACTAAGTGTCCCTTTATAATTTGCTTATATTACGTTGCTTTTGCTATAAAAACAAACAACTATTAAGAGTAATTAAATCTTCTAAATACCGTGAATTTCACCCCCAAGCTCAGTTACTCTCTAAGTAAATAAAACAGCAAGAGAATTTACAAAGGAATAATAAATATATAAGAAAATACCTTTATAATAAAGGAAAAGTAAAGAACGTGTATAAAGACTTACTTTAAAGCGAGGGCTTTATAGTGAGTTGCTCTAGTTAAGCACAAATATCCACTAAGTTAATAAGAGTAACAAAATTCTCAAATTTCTGTCGAGAGAGGTTCTTTATAAGTCTATTAGCGGGCATATAACTCGTAGGCAAATATTCGACTAAAAAAGTGCCCTTTTGAAACTCCTGGCGCAACTATATATTCTAAATATTAACGTGGCGTAGTTTAGTAGAAATATACTGATTTTCTTTAACAATTAACTATATCGTTTGCTGATTGTTATAGAAGATCCTCTAAATTTCCCTTAACTCAAAACGTAGCTCTTAAAAGAAACACTACAAAGCCATGATTTCCTTAGCCGTGTGCTTAACGCCTAAAAGCTCAGCCTGTGTAGTTGAAGTAATAACTATATCTTATAAGGCCGCTTTCTATAAGATCAAACCTTTAAAAAGTATTATAATATAACCATTAGAAGAGCGCCTAATATCGAGATCGTCTATAAATAAAACATCTAAAGCTATAATAAGCTGAGAGTCGCGTAGTTTGTAACTATAGGTGATCGCCAAAAATCGGGTTCCAAAAAGGTAACGAATAGTCTAATTAACTGCCACAAGGTACTCCAAAGAGGGGTTAGTTAAGAAGTAAGAAAGTCTTAAAGCTACAAACGCAACGTTTACGCGCAATATAATTACCGTGTAGAGTACTAAGCTAACCTTTTCTTAATACTCCTTAATTTAAACCGGGGTTACTTGCCCTTGATTCTTTAGTAGCTTAACTTAAGGTAGTGGAGTACTTAGGCAATTTCTATTTACTAAGTCAAATCGCAGAGTAACCTTTTAGATATAAGTGTCGTGTATTAGAGAAATAGTCTTTATATGACGATCTTTAATAACGCAAACACTTAAAAACCACTCTATTAGTTCTCCTCTAGTGAGCTTATATACCGTATTCAAGCCGTTAATAATAAGTTAAGCGTCTCTAAGGGCTAAAGCGTAGTATAACACTTGAATATTGTCGATATAAAAGATGACAAAGACTGAACGTTACTCGTTTATAAAGATACAAGGCTCCTCCTTATAAGGGATTAACCTTAACTTTAATAAAGTCTTAGTAAGGTCTCTGTACTATAGTACTAGCGAGTCTCTGAGTCCGTAGAGCGCACAATTAACCTCTATTACTATACTGTCTTATTTAAATCCGTCTAGTAAGTAATAGCGTACGCGAACACTCGATTCGCTCCGTTTAACGTTAATAAAGGCGTTAATAATATTAAATTAGATTATCTCTAAATTAAATTAAGCCGCTATTACTATAGCGGTCCTGAAAGAACAAGTAGTTAAGGTAGTCATATATATTAAGAGAATTGACGTTTTGGGTTGTAAGTCCCCTTTAATAATAACTCGCGAGCGACACTTAATTAAATACCCTGACAAATCGACTTTAGCGTGAAATACTTATTTCAATAGTATTAGTTGTTTAGTAATAAAGCTTTATTTAACGACTCTCTAGTAGTTACGCGACTCTAAGTTAGTGATTTCCTTAATTACGTCGGCTCAAAAGTACTTTCTTAGAAGGTAATCCTTAAGGTCTCTCCAATTTAATAAGTCCTTTAGTAATTAAGATTAGTGTATTCGTGGGAGATTAACTAGTTGTCGAATTTCAATATTTTTAAGAACAGACGCTGAGATTATAACGTGGACTGCGCTTAAGTCTTTCTCGTCTCTTTATATTAGTTCTTAACTAGGCTAAAAGGTCCCTAGAAAGTCCTCTAAATGCTTATAGTTACTCGATAGGTTTAACGATTCTATAATTAACTCTCTAACAGTTGTTATATAGACGCTTCGATTCGGTTTTATAATCTTATTACTAACTCGAGTCTTTCGACCGTCGTTAGTTACTTAATCTTCCACCCTCTTCCTCTGTAGAGGTTTAAGTAAGTTATTGTCAGTTAGGGCCGGAAGTAATAAGTATTACTCTATACTTAATTCTTCCCCTGAGTTTAACGAATTAAAATACTCCTTGTACTTTATTACTTGAGGCGGAGCTTCTAATTACTTAGGGCCGGTACCTTAAGTAAGTGCTCCCTGACACTTGAGACCGCGCTCTCAGTCGTATAGCCCTTAAAAGTATATAATAACTTGTAGTATTGATTAGCGCTTAGCTCTTATATTTCTCTTAAAGTTTAGTGCGTTATATAAGACATCTCTCTTAGTTGTACTTTAAGACACTAACTGTCTTGATTTGTCGACTTGTTTTGAGACTTAATTAGGGTGCTCGTGAGTAAGAAGTTTAGTACTCTTCTTTAGTTGTTTTACCCCCGAGTTTTTATTAACAAGTTCTATTAATCCTGACTTTTTTAAGGATAATATTAGTTACTTTACCCCTATAGTTAAAAGCTTAATTAAAGGCTATAGTACTCCCGAGGTTATAAACTTAGTAGTTTTTATAGAACTTATTACTTAGCTTAGTTATTCCCTTTCTAAGGTAGTGCTTATTGTTAATTCTAATATATTAAGTGCGCTCAGTTAATTAATTATATCGGTTTTAGCGTCCTAGGGTCCCTCCTCTTCTTCTAGTATTTTAATAAGATCTCTTAATGTTAAGCGCGGCTAGCCGACCGCTCTTTCCACGTTTAGAGAGCCTGAATAAAAGAGGGATTCGTTAAAAGCAACGTTCTGAGTTACTATTACACGCTGTAATTGAGGTACTTAGACCCTATATATATTAGACAAGACGTATCTTACTAAGTATCTAAGGTGCGCTCTTGGGTTGACTTTAAATACTCTCTTTTATTAAAGAGCCTCTTAGTCCTTGATTATAAGGTAAGCTCTATAGTCGTATGCTTATATGTTACTCCAGTCAGGTCGTATATCAGTAGTAAGCTTTTGAATAAGCTTAGGGTCGTAGTACCGAAAATATTGCCTAAACTAGGTATAAAAGATCTCATTTAGACTCTTAAAGCCTTTCCGAGCAGCCGGACTTATGTTATAAAGAGTAATTGTCGCTATAGCTACTTCTGTTTAAAGCTCCTCTAGTAGGTTTACTAAAAGGCGCATCTTAATAGACTTTTCGATGATTTCCTTGCCTGCGCGCTCAGCTCCCCTATTAGGTTAGTGCGTATATAAAGGAGTACTCTTAATATTAATACTATTCTCTATATACTACTTTTTATACTTAGTTAATTTATTAATTCTTATAACCGAGGTATCATTATCTTGGCGTATTTTGCAAATCGAGAGTCTAAATTGACGTCTCGTCCACGCCTTAAACGGTTTGAGAGCTCTTAGGACGGCGATTAACCTTTTGTTTTTTAAGAGCTATCTATAGAATTTCCTATTATATTAGTCTTTAATTAATAAAAGCTAGCTATTCCTATTAAATTTAATAGGGAAGTCGAATAAGTCCCAAGAAATGTAATAAAAAGGCCGGGTAGCTGTTCTCTTTAAGGGTCTTCGACTAACGACTTACTACGCGACAGTTAGAGAGCACTCTTCACACTTAATTTGAGTAGTGCCTAAGATCTTGACGTTACGCGTATTTTTGACTAAATTCTCTAACGCTTCCTTCTTTAGGTGCCTTGCCTATAAGTGTTATAACTTAGCGTCGTCTAGCCGCGGTCTTAAATATTGTCGACTTAATTAAAAGCCTTGCCGGATGTTCTTTTAAAGCGTGGGGAATATTAAAAAGGTATAAGTTGGGTGAATTAGAGAGTTAGGAGCTGTTATAGGAGCTAAAGAGTAGTTAAAAGGCTTGTATTTAAAGAAAGCTAAGTTAAACTGTCGCTCTAATTGCTTTAACACAATACTCTTCTCAGCTGATCCCACGTGTAACGTGTAGTCTAACTTATTGTATTAAACTCTAGTCTATAATAAACGAGCTTTCGAAATAATATTAATATTAAATCCTTTAACAATAGTGACGTTAAAAAGCCTTAAGTCCTTAGTGTTTAGTCTATTAGGGCTATGGAGAGCACCTTTAAAAAGACGAGTACTTTGGCCCTTAATTATAAGGCTTGACGTTCTGGCTTTAACACTATCGTCGTTCGTTGATTTGACAAAGGTTCCGGGCTTTAGTAGAGTAACTGAATTAATTAAATGAGTGGCAGCGCTGTTATTAAGTAAGGTGCTCTCTAAGAGTGGGTGTCGATTTATATTAATAGTAGCGTAGATTCTTAAGGTGGCGAGAGCCTTATTAAGTAACTCTAGACTAATTATATATGTATTAACATTGCCGGGATACTTTAGTAACTCTAAGGCTTTTGCTAAGGTTATCAAAGAAGACAAGGAGTTTTCGGAGGTTATTCCCTTAGTAATTTCCTTTACTATTATTTGTTTTTACCCTTTTTTGTCGATTACTCGTTTAAAGTCAAGAAACTCCTTTTTAAGCTTAATTCGGGTTTCCTTGATTTCCTCTATAGACGGTAAGTTACGTAGTTTGTCCCCGGTTAAGCCGTTATAGTAATATCAAAGTCTATAACACTTGATTACTTTGTGTTAGTGAGAGCTCACCTTACAAGGGCAAGTGTTAAGTGAGGTATTTAGCGAAGGAGTCCTTAGTGTTAATAGTGTTCCTAGAGTATTTAATCTCCTTTTAAGTGTAACGTACAATTTAATTGTCTTGTTTCTTCTGGTAGCCGTAAGAGACTCTTCGTTAAGCGCTAATAACTAATTAACGTATTAAAGTAACGTGTACTTGTGAATAACCTCAAGAGTATTGTCTTTAAGGACCCTAGATAGTCGTTCGCGAGCCTATTCAAGTGCGAGCTTCTCTTGCACTGCCTTAATGAAGTTAATGATCGCTAAGGGGCCCTTAACGTCCGGAATGTTATATAACAGAGTATCTTAGTAAGCTAATCGCTACTCTTGAATCCACACCTTAGGATTAACCCGTCCTGTTTTGACGATTTCGAGCTTCTCTTTATATTTAACTTGAGCTTTAGTGATATTACTTGTTTCTAAAGGGGCGTAATTTCTCTTTAACACTTTAAGGAACATTTATAAAGTTTAAGATTATAGGTCGTTTAGTTCGTCTGTTATCTTGTTAAGTTACTCTTTCGCTCTCTATTTCTCCTTAATCTTATATTCTTAAATAACACTCTAGTAGATTAAAGGATTAACTGTCTCTTAAATCCACTTATATACTACTTTATAAGCTCGAGCCTTTTCTGACTATTGTGCGTGTTTAATAGTATACTCTCTTATTAGGGCAATATATATTAGAGTAACTATAGTAACGTTAAATAGTATAAGAGGTATTATACTTAGTTTAAGTCCCTTAAGTTCGGGTACTCGTTAGTCTTTATCTCACTTTACTTACTCCCTAAAGTTGAAATCGAGAGCCTCCTTGTCCTATTATGCCTTTATTTAGTTAATCGTTTGTGCTTAAGGCTCGTTTTCGAGGATATTTAGAGCGACCGGTAGCTCTAAATTAATTAAAGTCTATACTTTGTGAAAGATACAGAAGGATTTAAAGGCTTAATATTATAGGGTCTAGGTTTGCCTGTCGTAATTAAGCGGCGTTTGATTATTAGAAGAGGAGACTAAAGTTAAGTTTATTATAGTGAAGAGAGGGTTACTCTCTCGAGGGTTCAATAGATTTGTTAAAAAGGAGAAGAGAATATTAAGTATAAGTGCTCGATTTACCCTTTTCTAAAGAAGTTGAAGGGAAAATAGCAGTGTGAACTACACTTGTTAATAAGTGGAAACTCTAACATTGTTTATTACTTACTAATCCTCCGTTAATAGCTCTACTTAAATCTGTAGAGTACAAAAGGAAGAATATTAACTTAATAGCTTCGTCACAGGGCTTATAACTGTAGTGTAGAAGTGGAGTAGAGCCTTGCGATTAACGTAGGGAGAATTAAAGTGGTTAATTGTTGTCTAGAATACATAAGGAAATCAGGGGAACACGTTGTTCTCCTAAAAGCGGTATAACGTGGCAGAAACCATATCTAGCGTAGCGCACAGCTAACCGAGCATCAGCCCGTGCCTGCACGACAGCTCGCTTAATAGACGATACTTAATACTAAGTATTAATACCTCTTCAACTAAGTTAACAGTATTATTAGTAGCTCGATTCTTACTAACGCTATTAATAATAATAAGTTAAAGGGCTAAATTAGCTTATAAGTGTTAATTAAATCAATTAAACGAGACCTTACTCCCTTAGACGCCTTTATACTCTTATTAGTTATTTTAGACTACTGAGAGGCACTTACAAATACGTCAGGCATAAAAAGAAGAGGAAAGATAAACCCTCGGGCGTAATATAAGATATAATAGAAGTAATACTGTCTTACTAAAGTGTATAACATTTCTAAGATTAAGGGCGTCTTAAGTATTAGAAACTTTCTCTTTATAATATTAGTCTACGCTAAAACATAAGCCGTATAAGCTTCTATTGACGTAATAAGAGATAATACCCTCGGTCAATAATACTATATAACGCTTAAAGAGTACAGCCTCGTATTCAGAGCTATATTAAAGGAACACTATAAAATAGGACATAAGAGTAAAAAGACGCTTAACAGGCTATATACGTTTCTCGGCAGTTAATCTAACGCTCTAGACAATAACTTTAAAGGCTCTATGAGACGCTCTAGCTCAGGATTAAAGAGCTTATTATAATTAAACTGTAGTAATAAGAAGTGCCCTTACAAAAATACTTATTAAAACGACGGGATTAAGTATTAAAGAGTTAAGTACGCTTACGACGGCAGTTATATAAATAAGTTAAGGAGCCGCTTAAACAATAACAAAATCAAGAGGATCTGCGAGGCTCTTGACACGCCTAAATTTACGACCTTATAAAAAGAAATCGCTAAAGAAAGTTAAGAAAAGCTCCTGGTTACTTAAATTACTAAAACCGTCGTTTAAAAGAAGAAGAGAAAAGACAAGGACAATAATATCTCGTCGTCCGCGCTAATACTAATACTTATAAAGAGTAAATACCCTAGAAATATTAATACTGCTATAATCGACCTAAAGCTCCTAGACATAAATAAAGCGATAGGAATATACGCCGTAGACTTTGTTAGTAGTCTACACGTACTATTAGAGAGTACACTAGTTAATAACTATAGTACGTAATATCTTATTAATAATAAGAAGAAGCTAATTCTAGGCACTTTTATGAAGTCTTTAAGCGACGACTATGTAAAAGTAAGAACGTAGCGCCTCTTAGTTATTAGTCAGGGGAAGCGACTCTTTAAGAACGTATTATATAATAAAGACAACCTAAATACTTAGGACTTAATACTAAGTAACGTCATAGTCGTGATTAGTTTTAACGTTAATATAATCTCTAAGGCGCTACTAGCCGACATTAAAGTATAATACTCTAAGAAAGACAAGACTTTAAGGTTTAAGGAAGTCTAAGAGAGCGTAGTAATATAATAATTAGAGTAGAGATATAACTTGACTTTCTTTAAATATAAGCCTCTTAATTACTTCCGTTATACTTATAACTTAATGACTCTAAGACACTCTCTTATAATAATATACTTAACTCTTTATTATAACTTGAAATATACTTTCTAATTAAGTAGAGAGCTACTAAGCCCTCGCGCTACAACGCCACAACTTTAGCACTTAAGAACAGGCTATCTTAGAGAGAAGGCACTTTAAGTACTTCTTTAAGTAGGCAGAGGGGTTTAATTCGACGGAGTCTCTAAGACGTAGTGCGAGGACTACGTTATTACGTACGCCAAAAACGTTACATCGCGACGGGAGTCTAAAAACAAAGTAATTAGGCCGTTTTATAGAGTCCTTTAAGACTTATTCGACTTCCCTCTTAGCTTCGATAGAATAAAATAGTTACTTGTAATTAAAGACGAGTATAATAAGAAACTATTTAACTAAACTGTCCTAAGTAAGTCGTTAAACCACGTTATACTAGTACTATAGAACTTCAAATAATAAGTTAAACGTTAATATAGACTATTGATTTACGTAATCTAGTACAATAACGACACGTCTATAATAACGATTATTAAAGCGACGCGATATTAAAGTTAGACTATAGAAAAAGGAATAGAGGTAGAGAACCCCCCGGCGTATACTAAAGAACTAGTGGGCGGCTTAGAGCGCGTAGGGCAAGAAATTATTATTAAATTAATAAAAATACATGTTTAAGTAAATCTACTACTAAACTTATACCCTAAAGTATATTACGTAGCGATTTAGCTATATAATAAGAGCCCTCTTACACGATAAAAAATAAAGAGTCTAAACTAAGTACTTTAAGAGTAGTTTTAGGGCTACTTTTAGTAGTATAACCTACTAATCGTAAAGAAGCTCTCGACAGACCTAAGACTAGATTAAAGTAGGGAGCACGCGTATAAGGCTCGTATATATTTAGTAAAAAGCGACAAAGAAGCCGAGAGAAATAAAAGAAGCTTTAAAGTTAACCCTAAGGCGTACGTCAGATACTTAGTTAATTATATTACTTCTAACTTATATAAGATCTAAGTGCCCTAGCTACGCCGTGTCGTTATTACACGTAACGTTCGCTTTAATAAGACGAAGTTTTACTCTCTAAAAGAGGAGAAGTTAGTCAGCTAAATTACTTTTACTTTAAAAGAGCTCATTACTATAATAAAAAAAGACGACGTCACTTTAGACGTAAGGTTTAATATAAGTAATATTATAAAGAACGTTATAAACGAACGACCGGCCGCGTTAAATACTATTATTAAAAATATAAAGATAAAAGATATACTAATACTACTTCCTTCAGCTTTTGAGCTAGTACTAATAAAGGTATAGTCGCTAATAGAAATTAACTCTCTAGATATTCCGACTAACTTAGGAGTAATAAAGGGGGCGCTAGTACTATATGAGCTAAGTCCAAAGGCTATAAAAGAGGCGTTAGTCCCTTACGAAAGTTAAAACTCAGGGGTAAGTAACAAATTAACTCTTTACGACGACAGTATCGAGAGTAATAGTAGAGCTTTAACTCTTTATAAGAGGTTAAATCGAGGCGTTCTAAGACTTATTAAAGATTATATAATCGAAATTCAGTTTAGGAGGAACACCTTATGTAGTGATTTAATAGACTTAAGTATAAAGGTAGTACACTAATGAATATACTCTTAAGTCGTATTATTAAGTCAGAGGCTATAAGACTTAGAGTAATAAGTCCTTAAGCGATTAGAAGCTCCTCCCACAGCGACTAAGTCGGGCGATGTTATTATATTAGCTAGAGAGAGCTGACAATAGCGACGAAGACAAGAATGTGATTATATTTACATAATACAAGAGGTATAGAGAGAATATAATAGACTTATAGCGAGAGGACATTACTTACTTATAGTACCTTTATAATAAGATAGTCACTCGCGATTAAGAGAGTTCACTAGTATATTCTATAGTAAAACTCTAACGCGGGCAGACGGCGACGACACTATAATAGTACACGTAATAATAATAGCAGCTGTCGCAAGTGTTAGAGTAAGAGCTGACTTTATAGTCGGCTCTAACTTACAAATCTTATATTAGGGGAAGCTTCCGAAAGCTCTAAAGAACTAAGTAGAGCTAGATAGCCACGCCTAAGGTACGCAATTTAGAGTAAACGTAGAAAGAGAGATCTCTAACTTAGAAGCTCGAAACTACTAGAGAATAATTCTTAGGGAAGACGCAATAATACTTCTGATTCCTTTAAAATAAGTCTTTATATATAAAGTAGATTTAATAAGACAATTAACACGTTACCGATCGCGCATTATAGTACGAGGAGATATATAAGACAACTTAACGATTCTTTTAACTTACACTATAACACTCGCCGTATACTCTTTTAGGGTAATTATAGTATTAGTAGCCTAGTTCGACTTAGAAGTTAAGTAATTCGACGTAGTTAATGCCTTCGTGAACACTAAGAGAGACGAGAGGAGCGCCTTAGTGTCGTATTACTTATTAGACAGCTGGAAAAGACTAAGTATAGTAGTAGAGATTGACCGAGCCTTATATAATCTAAGAGACTCCCTTGTATTATAGTATAAAGACTTCGCTACGACGCTTAGTAAGCTCTAACTTACTTTACTAGCTAAAGAGCCTTATATATTCACGAATAAAACAAGAATAATCTTCGTGGCGTTTTACGTCAATAATATTTAAGTTTTATATTACGCCTTAAAAGTTAAAGAAGGACAATAAATTATTAATAAGTTATACTTAGCCTACGAACTTATAGTAATAAGAGACATAAAGTGATTCTTAAGAGTAAGAGTAATTAGAGACCGAAATAAGAAGTCAGTGTCGCTATTATATAATACGTATATTAAGAAGGTCGTACAAAAGTTTAGTTTAATAGACAGGAAGTGCCCGAGCACGCCTCTATTACACTACGACCTTATTAAACACACTAGAACCGCTACTTTAAAGTAGATTAAAAAGTACTAAGAGAAAGTTAAGTTAGTCCTTTATATAGTTATTATATTACGGCCAGACGTCGCTTTCGCTACGTCTTAGTTATTACACTTCTTAATGAACTCGAGTGACAAGCACTTAGAAGTAGTAAATTAGACTATTAGATACTTATTTAACTCGCGATTTTTAACTATTATCTATTATTACAAAGACAGGGAGACTCATTTAATTATAGCCTCAGACACTTTATTCGCTAACGACGAGCTTATATAGCGTTCCTCCCAGGGATTTATTATTATATTATTTAGGGGTGTAATTATTTAAAAAGCCGTGAGACAAAATACTGTGACTACTTTAACAACGGAGGCAGAGTTACTCGCGCTAAAACGTATAATAAAGGAGGTTATAATACTCTAGCACTTCTTTAAGGAATTAATACTTAATATAAGAGCTCTGTGGAATATATTCTACGACAATAAATAGACGATTTACTTAATAATTAAAGAGAACTAACGTATCTCAACTAAATTACAGTATATTAATATATAAAATATATAATTATAATAAGAGTATAAGAAAGGGAGTTTTCAAGTGACGTATCTCTTAATAAATAATATATTAGTAGACGGCTTAACGAAAAACTTACCTTGACAGAAGTTTGAGACGTTTATAACACTACTAAACCTTTAAGACGCTTAAGCGACTGTCGAAGAGCTCACTTGAGCTACGTACTACGGCATAATTACACTCTTTTATTTTATATATTATATTTAAATCATAGTTATAGTAATAGAGAAGCTATAAAATAGAAAGTAGAAGTTATTTGTATTTAGGGGACACGTTTTTAAGCTACTACTTTAGGGTTATAAAGCCGCTCCGACACGTAAGAAAGACGACAACATAAGAGACACGTTCTTAAGCTATTACTTCTAGGTTATAAAGCCGCTCTAATATACCCACAAGTAAACAAAACATTAAAGTAACGTTCTTAAGTTACGACTTATAAGTTATAAAGCCCCTTTTACTTATAAGGGAAGGAGCAAGAAGTCTATTAACCGCCGAGCGGCTTTAGTTAATACGTCAACCTCTGCGAGAGTAAAGGCACAAGTAATAGAGCGCGCTACGACAGCAGCGACCGACAGTCTACTAACACTAATAATAGCACTAACACTAATACTAGTAAAGCCGGAGGTAGCCCTAATACTAAGAATAAGGCGAGGGGGGGGTATAGTAGACTTTCTACGAGAAGTAGCTATAATAAAGTTAAACGTCGTCTTAAATTAATAAGGGAGAACTTATTAATAAGAAAACTAGTGACTAGCTTATCTTCCTCTTCCTTTTCCTTTAACGTAGCCTTAATAGCGGCTTAACAGGCGGTGAGGCGCTATAAGTTAGAGTTAACTTAAGTTATTATAATACTTCGCGACTGTTATAAATATATACGCGAGAATTCTCTAAGAGAGCTCTAGCTATTAAGTAGCCGGCGAAGAGGGCTGTAGCGTGGCGGGGGGCGGGGGCGTAATTAGCCTTATTGTTTTTATAATAACAAAAACACTATACTAATAACACCTCGTCGTAGTATAGTTCGCCCGGCTCTCCTTATATACTACTACGAATATAGTAAGAGTAAGGGATAACACGAGTAGCCCTAGCCACAGTAAGACGCCGAGGGGTTAATAGTAATTATTGTAATAGTAGAGGTAGTAGTAGCGTGGAGGGGCGGCGGGCGGCCTATAAAACTAATATTAATATATATTTAACTCTCGATCTAAGGCTTTTATAGCCTTAAAACAATATTATAACTCTTAAATTAATGACTAAAAAGGAAAGGAGCTTAATACTTATATACTTTCTTATTACGCGAGTAGCGGCGGCGTTGGCGACGAGGGCGGCGCGGCCGGCACGAGACTTCCTGGCTATATTTACTGATTTTGTGTGGAAGTTACATAAAGAGGAAAGAACGTTTAAAAGGACTTACTTAAGTATATATACTATTACCTCTAGCGTCGACATCTTAGCGATATTTGTCTTTTGTATTACTTAGCCACTACTATTATCGTTTAAGCTATTATTAGGCACTGTTTACGTTCGCTTATTACTCTTATTGTCGTTTAAGCGAAGGGGGTGTGTCGTGTACTAGGACTACTAGGGCCTACGGTGGTCGCTAGAACTAACTAAAAGCTGCTTATGTAACTAGATCTCTAGAGCTCCCGTATGGCTAGGGAGCTACCCCTTTACTTTACAATTCAAGACTTTCAAACTACCTGAAGCTCCTCCCTACAGTGCTCGATACCTTCGTTATAGACCGACCTTGTTTAAATATTAGCCTTATTATTGTCAAGGCTTGTAGTTAATGCACGAGATTTGAGCTATAAAGGCTTTTTATATATAAAAAGGTTCGATTGCCCGTCTAAAGCCAGAGTTTCCACCTCTTTATATACTATAGAACAGGTTATGTGTCCCCCACGGACATCACATGCATTTGCCACAGCTTACGGCTGTCCGTTAATATGTCACGTGTCTTCGCCCTGCCCGTTCTAGTCCGTAAGGCGGCCTGTGTGTCGCTGGAGTACTCCAAGGCTACTCCACGGGTGCAACCTTTGACAGGTTGTGGATCTTATAGATCCCAAAAGTGGGATGGCTGAGTTGAATCTGCTGCCATAGTGATGCCTGTACACGTGACAGAAAGCCATATCTTTTAGCTTCATTTATAGCATAGTAACAGAATAGCCAGAACCCGAAAAGTCTCGGGAGACATTGAACCCAATCAAAGGATATAGGGTTCCTCCATCTGCGAGCAGGGTTGATAAGCGAGACGGAAATGCGGGACGGATATGCGAGACGGAAATGCGAGGCAGGTAAGGTATTTTTGTAGGGTAGATACGAAGTATGTCAGTCGAATATGAATTTTGCTTTGCTTCTAGGGTTAAAATCCTTGGTCTAAGTGGACCAGAAGTTGCGTAGAAGGGCCATATTCTCCATAGACTCTCCGCCTTGGTTTTTGATTAGCATGCGCCATTTTTCCGACGCTAGGAGCACCAGCTACCATTACCATACAGAGTTGCCGCAGATGAAATGAGTGCTTGAGAGTCAGGGACAAAGGGGCCTTGAATCGCGGAATTGACCCGTCTACAGAGCTACGGTTTGTAACTTGTCTTTCTTTAAGTATTGCTGGAATTGACTGCTCCAGCCACCTAGCTAAACTTGAGGTGAGGTGAGCTCAAGTACGCCCTCAATTACAGTTACGAGCAAGCCGCCACGAATCCGGAAGTTTCATGAGCACTCCAAGAAATTTCCTACCATGTTCGACGCCCCTGTCATCGATTTTGACCCTGGCCAAGACCGTCTGGACTTGCGAGGGTTGCCCATTCTCACAGATGCGGACGACTATGAAGGTATTCATATCCCTTCCACCCTTAAAGCAAAGGTTTTGTCGGTGCACGCTGAAGTGGAGTACCAAGATAATTAGAGCTGTTGAAGTAGATGCGATCTACAAAAATAAATGAGGCTCCACCGGCGAAATAACACAAGATTTGCTGCCCAAAGCTTTAGAAATTAAAGTAACTCGCATCTAATATAAATTTCTAGTTATAATTATAGAAAACAATGAAAAATGAAGATATAAAGACTAAAATTAGTATAAATAATACGGCTTAAAACACTACTGACATAAAGGCAAAGAACACTCTCTACAACTTCGCTATGTTACTCGAATATTCTCTATCGAACCTTTAGAAACCTTATATTGACAGTAGTAACACTTCGCTGGGGGGTTATAGCTTTATATAACGTGATGGCGAGCCAAATATCGAGTAGTATTCGGTGTAACAAGCTTACTACTCTAGTAGACTCGAATAGGGCTATTACGACGGGTTTTTGAAGCCTCCACACTAATTAAATCTTCCACTAAAAGCTCCCTAAATATGCGGTGCGAACGCTGCCCCTTATGTTATCGGCTAACTACCCTCGATTCTAGCTCCTATCTCTATAGTAAGAAGGCGTTAATTATGACGGAATCGAGGAGCCAAAAGAAGTAGGGTAGCTAGTTGCGCCGTGTAGCCTACTTTGTGTTAAACTCAGCTCTTAATTAATCTGCGCAGTCTATACTATTTATATTATAATTATAGTCGTCGATTAGAATAATAATTAGTAAAGCTAGCCTACTCGTAAAGAATCGCTGGAGCTCCTTTGCTATAAGAAACTCGACCTGATCTTTAGGCGCAGGTATATAAAAAGCCTCGCGAGTAGTAACTATTATAGTCGTAGTATCTTTAGGACGGCGTCGATTTCGTATTATATAGCCTAAACCATCGTAAATTGTACTTATAAGTCGTATAATAGCTTAATCTTGCCAAATAATTAAGAGGACCGGCTCTCTACTTTTATATTATAGCACTTGTGTTCTAATCTCTTCCTAGTCTAGTATTTTGCCGTTATTCGTCTTTAAAATCTCGTCTTAGAATAAATCTATTATTATATTACGTCGTACAGTCCCTATAACACCGATTCCGTAGCTACAAAAAGTCGAGAAGAGCTCGTAGCTCGTAAAGAGGTTGTTTATAAAGATAACATATTTATGTTATTAGTAGGGGAGGTTAAGGGCGAGAATTAAGACGCCGCAGGCAGTTGAAGTGAGATTAAGGTGAGCCTCCTGAGTTACTTAGATATCTTGAGTACTTAAGGTTTAATAAGTTAACAAGAATATAGCTAATAAGAACGTTATAAATTTAACCGAATTAATAAAATAAGAGAGATAACGCAAGAGCTAAGCTACTTTTAGATTAGCTTCCCTATTATTATATCCTTACTTCTCTCTACTCTTATAATTCTCTCCTTCTATAAACTCTATAACTCTATTAAAAGACGGAAATCGATGTAACAAAATAGAATTAGCGACTTACTACACGATCCTAAATAGTATAGCCAATCGTATATATACCCCTTATAACAAAGCGCCCAGTTTTTGAACCTATTAGGCTCAGGCTTGCCTAGAACCTTAGTAACGTGCTGACTTCGCCCTCGATACCTGATTATTATCTCGTCGTACGATATATAAGACTTAAGGGTAATAACAGCTTAGAATTAGGCTTACAAATGTGTATCTAAGGGGCTCAACTTGTGGTGCCAATCCGCGGGGATAAGATCTTAATTATTGTCGACATCTAAGATCTTAAAGAACTTCTTAATATCCTTATACCGCTTGTATTTTATACGATAGATTAGAGACGAAAGAGTCGGTGTTTCCTAGTGGGATTTAGGTCTGCCATTACCTTAGTATTTAATAAAGATAAGGAGGGCTACGTATTCTTTTATTTCCTACGTACTAACTAGCTTAAAAGCATGGCGTTTAGTATCCGGATTCTCGGTCCTCTAATAGATAGCGTATTTGTTTGTGTATTCTACGAAGCCCTCGAACTGTTCCTCACTAAAAAACATACGGAAAAAGCTGGCTAGATCATCGATTACAATTTCGTCCGGCAAATAAGCTACTAGCGGGCGCTCTAGTATATTTATAGGTTTAAACCTATCCTCAACTTCGGAGCTTTCGATAATAGTTTAATGAGCTTTTCGCAGGTGCTTCTTTTGCCGGTTAGTCTCAGCACTAAAGGTCGCTATTTGTTCAGTGATATCGTTATTAAATAAACCTTAGTTTCGGTAGAAATCCTCGTCGAATATATATAGAGATAATGTTAAAGGGGCTAAAGGACCGTAATATAGAGTACTAACTCTTAGAGGACTAGACGAAATATTACGACGACGACGACGACGTAGTAGAGAAGAAGAAGGTAGAGGGGTTATTGAGCGCCTAAGACGACGAGGACGCATATGCGTGACTATAGGTGTAGAGCTATTATATCGAGTGCGATTTGGAGGGGTAAGAGAGCTAGGGGTATAACTGTCAAAGAGAGAGGTTAGAGGGCAGGTTAATAGCTTAAATAAAGCTCTGGAGGACATTTTGAAGGTAGGAGTAAGGTTAATAGTTCACAATATAAAGGTACGGGAATTTGGCCCTTTTAATACTATAGAATCGCACCCCTTAAGTCCCAAATCACTTAGTCGCGTCAACGCGTCTTTAGAGGTAACTACGCAGGAGGTTAGGAAGCTCCAGTTTTTATATTAACTAAGGCTCGCCAACGATATTATACTCTATTACCACTATATTCGACTCCACTCCACCGAGAAACCGAAAAACCTTTGCTTTGAGGGTGGAAGAGATAGCCGTCCGGAATCTGTCTGTTGATTTCCATAAGGTTACTGGCCGCAAGGCGGACGTATGGACTAGTACTACCGATCGACCTCTCACTCCCGGCCTCATCCTAATCGGCAGCTTGAAAAGATGCCGATACCTTCGCGAGCTTGCAGCTGGCGGTTGCAACTTCAGCGGCATCTGTGGGCAATGGGAGTCCTTCGAGGTCAGTTTACGAGACTGCCCATGGTCATTTGCGGATCGCATGCTTGTCATCGCTGGTAGTGATAAGAGAGGCGCCATATTTGGCGCCTACACCCTTTCTGAACAGATGGGTGTGTCACCGCATGAGTAGCAGAGACCCCAACGGCTTGCAAGACCATATCACTGATTCTATGGACTAGATGGTACTGGTGGGCAGATGTTGCTGTAAAGCCCCGCGAACATATCTATGCCCTACCCGTAACGAGCCGTCATGGAAGTCCAAGTGTGCAATATCGAGACATGTTCATCAACGATGAGGCATCAGCACTTACCGACTGGGCTCGCGAGAAATTCGGGCCAGTGTACAACTCGGAGTTTTACAAAAAGGTCTTTGAGCTCTTATTACGGATGAAGGTATTTCAGCCTCAAAGCCGAGCAACACGCCATCGGGGAGAGCGCTGACAAGAGGTACCTTAGGCGAACTTTCTCTGGCCAGCCATGTGGTCTGGCTATCCCCAGCCAGGCAGTAGCTTCTTCGCAGATGATCCTCTCAATTATGAACTTGCGGACAGGTTCGGCATCGTTATCTCCACGTCTCACCATGAACCAATGCAGCGATCCACGACCGAATGGCACAAGACGGGAAACGGTCCATGGAATTGGGACCAGAACAAAGCTGCCATCACCGATTTCTTCTCCCTGGGTGCCAAGCGCAGCCAGCCTTTTGAGTCCATCATAACACTAGGAATGCGTGGAGAAGGTGATGGGGAAATCGACGCTCAAGATCCCAAGGCCACTCTAAAGGATGTTATTGAAACACAGAGGAAACTCATCCAAGGTGTACACGGCAGTCAGGAGGGAGTCAAACGTAGGTGTACTTGCCATGGCCGATATGGATGCTAACGTCCCACCCCACCCTTTCGACCACCCCTACCTTTCGACCACCCTTTTACACCAAAAACAGTGATTTTGAGGTATTGATATTTTTATAACTAATTAATAAGAATTTGTAATTTTTTTATATTAGTACTTAATAGCTCTTCTTAACTGACTTTATAAAGACAAATGTAATTTGGACTATAAATTATTACGTAATACCAGATTTAAGTTTTTACATACAAAAATCACCAAAAATCACTTACTAATAACTTTCTTAATAATTAATATAGTTTTATAAAACTTGAAATTTATATAGATCGTATACAAATTTTGAAGTTTTAAGAATTTTAAAGTAATTGTATTAGTAGTTGTGTTTTAATTAAGTAATTAATTTCTCTCATGCAAATTATTTGTATAGTGCTTTATATTTTACTTAATTATAAAATTATTATTAATAGAAATGACTTCAAACTCAGGAGTCTTGAAATTTCATATAAAAAATACTTTAATTATAAGTTTCAAGTTTTTATATTAATAATTGTGAAAGTTATTAGAAAAATAAGAAAAATCAATTTTACACCAAATTTGTATGAGAGAAATTTCTTTGACTTTAAATACTTAGTTTGTAATATTACGTAATATGAAATAAGTATTACTAGAAAGTATAAAAGATTATATAAAAAATATTATAAACCTTTAGTTTCAGCTTATTCTATTAACAAATAATAATAATATTAATACTTTAAAATCGCTTGTTTTGGTGTAAAAGGGTGGTCGAAAGGTAGGGGTGGTCGAAAGGGTGGGGTGGGACGTTATGGCTAACTGCTGGCAGAGGTCATGACCTGTACAAGGAGGTTTTGGGGTACTACGAAGATGGACTCAGAATCCCCGATGATGTGACGCTGATGTTTCCTGACGACAACTATGGCAACATCCGGAGGCTCCCAACGGTGGAGGAACAATCACGGCAAGGAGGAGTGGGCGTAAGTGACGGTCAGATTGGCCCAGTAGCAAAGTACTAAGCCATGGCCAGATCTACTACCACCTGGAATACGTGGGATTTCCCCGTAGCTACAAATGGATGAACACAACTCGTGTGTGCGTTTGACTCTCATCCCTTCTGTAGCTGATACCAGCCGCTGACTCAAGAACTGCTAGGGCAAAATCCAACAGCAGCTCCATTTCACCTACCATGCCGGTGTCCGTAAGATCTGGGTTATAAATGTAGGGGATATCAAGCCACTCGAACTGCCGCTTACCTTTGCCATGGCTCTTGCGTGGAACATTGACTGTGTAAATCCAGCTACCATTCCAAAATTCTTCCAGGCTTATGCAGAGCGAGAGATTGGCTCAGAACATGCTATAGAGACGTCTAAGTTGCTTTTGAGTCATGATCGTCTCATGGCACTCCGCCATCATGAACACATGGAGCCAGATACGTTGTCCCTACTGCATTATCGTGAAGCGGACATCATAATAGAGAGGTATCTCGACTTGGAACACCGGGCCGCTGCACTCTTTGCTGGCCTCCTAGCCTCCCACAAGGCAGCGTTCTTCCAACTCGTGCTACATCCCATTAGAGCATCGCGCATCTTCTTAGATTTGCACACGAGTCTGGCCAGGAACAGAATGCACGGTCAGCAGCGGCGCAATACGACCAACCACCTTGCACAACGTGTTCCCAAGCTCTTCGACCTAGATTGGAGCCTCGCGGAAGAGTATCACAAATCGCCTTGGTGCGGTGACAAATGGAACCACATTATGAAGCAGAATCACCACGGCTTTCCCGCCTACAAGACATACCACTCGCCCTCACGAGACACGATCACTGGCATCAGCTTCGTTCAACGACGGCAGAACCCAAGCCCCATCGCTGGCCAGATGGGCGTTGCCGTCGAAGGTCATCTCGGCATCCTGCCGGGCCTGGTCAACGAGGAATGTTGTCGCATGCAACCCTCGCGTTTCGGGCGAGCCGTTGGCCTTACGTTGGCAGTCATGTCTCCATATGGGCCATCGAGCCGGTACTTTGAGATCTACACACAAGGAACACGAGATGTGACTTGGACCGTGGTTGCGGCGGAACAGTGGGTTCAGTTCTCGCAGAGTGCAGGGGTGCTGTCACCCGACGACAAGGAAGACCAGCGCATGGGAGTGACTGTTGACTGGGCAAGAGTCGCCAGAGACTTCGATGACATGGTGCACATCGACATCCGCTCCGCCGAGGGCGACTACGAGCATATTCACCTGCCTGTTGCCAACAGACGCGCTCCCGAGGACTTCTGCGGCTTTGTGGAGTCGGATGGTGTTGTCTCGATCGAGGTCGGCGCTGTGCAGTTGACAAACTGGCAGCGTCTCTCGTATCAGAGCCTCCCATATGTCGGTCGAACGAGTTCGGGAGCAGTTGCGCTGTTGGATAGCCCGACTGCTGAGGTGCCGTACCTCCAGTATGAGCTATTCCTCTTCTCCACTCCAGCCACCGTAAGCATCATTCTCTACTTCACCATGGCGCTGGATACAAGAATGGAACAAGCGCTGTGCTACGATATCCATTTTGATGGACCCGGACCATTGTATGCTTCACAGAGATACATGTTAGGATAGGGGTATTCCAGTTTCAAAGTTCTAGTAGGTCAAAAATATGGGGCTGCGTTTGCCACCAACGAAAATTGCATTGGATTACACCGTTTACTACACCTCGAGATAAGGGAGCTGGCAATTCGACATCAGCAAAGACAATGGCGCTCCAAAATACACACATAGTAAATCAATAACCAACTAATCGTCCAAAGGGTAGTGCTCGACTTAACACGTGATAAGAAATTGCGTACATCATAGGAGGACTTTGGATTCGCCTTGTTCATCGAAGTAGTAGATGAAATTCAATGCAAAATCCGTGCTCTTTCCCCGAAGATTTCTGCACGACGAGGATCGACCTTCCCTTCAATTTTGCTATGGAGAAGTTGAGGACTCGGATGGCGAAACTGTCAGAATAATAATCTAGCTGGTGAATTCCCTCGGGTCTATCATTAGACCAGCTACTATCTCAATAAAAGGTATCTAGGTGATTGATATCAGCCTCTAAATGATCTTTAGAGTATTTGCGCCATTTTTCTTGAGTCTAAGATTTGCAAAGACTCTGAACCACAGCCAATTCGTATCAGGCATCCATTTATGTAGGCTCTTCAGTATTGCAGGTCTTGTTAGAAATGTCGGAACTCACTTGTCATTGCCACTATTCAGATATGTCTCAACATTCGCGCGCTGTTCAGTGGTCGACCTAGCCCAGAATTGCAGCGCGACCGCGAGAATAGCCTAAGCAACACATTCCCACCATCCTTTGGTCGGTGTTGTCAGATAACCCCCAGAACTCGTCGTTCTTAGGATCGGTGCCGGCACGCAGCCTATCGACCCAGACTTCGGTTGAGGAATACACTTCTCCCCCACCTAGCAAACTTGCAAGGCCCATAGTGGGCACGCATAGCCCTTTATTTGGTCGCGAGATTCTGGAACACGAACCCGAAAATGTTTGGGAGAAACAGGGAATAAGAGGATCCAGAGGTGAACACAGAAGGGATTGAACTGATGCCCGGCTGTGGAAAGGGATGGCACTGAAAGGATGTTTATTAACCTAATTCAACCCCACTGTCGTATGGCAGTAAAGGATGCCATCACGGTCGAAGATTTGTTGCAAGAAAGGAAAGATCAGGAGTCTTTGCGTGGGTGCTAGAATGCAGAGGATGTAAAGTCATAAGTTACAGGATATTGGAAGGCAGACTCGACCTTCTCTTGCATATCCGCAATCGTAGTGGATTCCGTCCGCTGGTGCGGGTCGAGTGACTGGGATCGGCGCTGTCTGCCACGTGTCTGCAGGATCCTTCATATTCAGATTAGGTTCTACATGAATGAATGACTGGGTCAGGCGAATGAGAGAGTCAAGGGTTTTGGCGCAGATTCACCCGTCTCGCGGATGCAGATAGCAGCTATTCTGTAACGTGAATTGTACAGGGCATCTGCAAGGTCCAGTTTGATGTGACTGCTACTACATTAACTAAAGTGGTCTTGACACGACCACTGGGAGAGTATCATACTCAAAACCAGGAAATCAGTTCTACACTAAACTGTAACTAATTGATCACTCCAGAGGGTTAAACAAAGTCTATATTTTAGAGCATGGAGATGAGTAATTAGTGTTCATTGCAAGACTTCAATTTATCACATTCAAGATGGGAAAGGCCTTGATTCTTCCTAGAAGTTTTGAGATAGAGATTCTACCATGTGCTCAAGTTCCTTCGTTTGAGCGCAACTAAATGCCTGTCAATCTTGCAACCGCCGCGGCCACCAACTTATGAATGGCTTGTCCAGGATGCAGGTCGTTCCACCAGAGGCAACTAACACCGTTTGAACTATAACAGGTCGCGTCTCGGGCCGCGTAAGCAGTAGGGTCATCCAGAGCCTGGTAGAAAATAGGCGTCGTATTCAATAGCTGAGCTACCGAGTCAGGATAAGCAGCTTGGAACGTGGTGAGCCCCTCTGCAAGGAGATTATTGAATGTATTGACCTCCTGCTCGATCACGATTTGCTTTGTAGTATTCCAGAACAGTGGCGCCCGCCAGATAGGTGGCACGCTCAAAAATATGAAGCTTTGGGCCCCTAGGTAGTGGAGGTAGCTGGCCCTGTCGAAGTAAGCTTGCACAACCTGCGGGCGAGTTTCCGTCCAGTTAGAGAATGAGTATCCGTTCAGTATGTCATTGATGCCGAACCACGACGCGAACAACGTGTTGGTGCTCGTCCATTCCACAGAGGTCGTGGTAGACTTGGTATACACGCCGTTTGGGTGTTCATAGTATTTTCGAAAGGACGCAACCTGCGTCACGAAGGAAGGAAGGTCAACCACGTATGGTGGGACCAGGTTGTTATCCACGACAGCACCGGCTACGGCAAAGTCGTATGTATAAAGCAGTGTTGAGTTGTAAAGACCAGTGATATCCGAGACCCAGTTGGGCCCGTTTGCTGTCGTGCGGCCCGGCCAGGCCGGGTTTCCAATGGGGTTGGTTGCATTAGGTTGCGTGCCTTTGACTTGAAAATGAACAGTCGAGTAGCTATCACCGCTAAAAAGGAGTTAGTGAACAATGACGGCCGTACTTGAACAAGTGGCCCTGGTGAGTAGCCATTGTAACTTACAAAACGAAAAGCCTATCAAAGGTGCCACTGTAGTCACTAGTTGACACCGGGGAGGCGGCTCTTACTGAAAGCAAAAGCGCGGTGGAAATGGCGGCAAGAGGTAATAGTGAGAACATGTTGAGACGAAGAGACCATAAAGTCTTAAAACTGGGCCTCGTATATGAGCTCAACGATTATAAAATCTGGACTCTGCGTAAAAGGACAACGACTTCTATCCTCTGTACTTGCCCTGCGATCTTATAGAATGTCTAATATCAAAGCTGGGACACTGTCCTGGTAGTGAAACTACCTATCTTGCCATCAGGATCCGGACGACCGCAACATGTTGTTGTGGACTGCTAGAAACCCCGCCTTCCAAGCCCCAATTCCGCCCTTTCCCCCCCGGCCATACAGGGGTGATGGCAATTCGGGAAGGTACAAAATTAACGCAATTTAGAAATTGGATGGCGGAAAAGCGGAAGCGTCTGTGGGCCTGCACAAAAACGGGTCTGCAGGCATACTTGCCCAGTCCGTCCAACGGAAACCTCTAGAGCGTAACGGCGGTCAAGAAATTTACCCCACTCCTCGTACCTCACTCTGCATTCCGTTGCCCTTGCTATGGTCCGTGATCACAAACGAACTGTGGTGACACACCGCGGAGTTCATAGCGGTGGAAACACGGCAAACTGTGATGGGAAAAGGCGACAGTGAATGGAACCCTAGGACTCTTGCAAACACCCCACACCACATACCCCACACCCTGCACCCGACATCCGCCCCCGCAATGCGTTGCCCTGAGCTGTTGCCCTTGATTTACCGTTGCCCCTACGGACCGACCTTTGGTTGGTCCAAGAAAGCCTGATAGCGGGATGCTGTTGCAATGAGCTACCCATTCTGAATAGGACTTGTGGAGTTTCTGCCTCCGCACAAACTTGGCTCATCCTAATGATTCAAGCCGCTAAGCCTGCGAGAGATTTCATATCCGGAATTACGGAGTTCTTTCAGCCCGCCTCTCCGTTGAGGAGCATATATTAATTATTGTCGATATCTCAAACGTCCTGAAAATAAGGTTCTACACTTCCATCTATCTGCGCTGTTAACACATCACATAGCAGTCTGTGAACCACCACGCGGTCAAGAGGACCTCTGTTGTAATTGCGATAGCAAGCCTAATTGTTGATTTGGCCCAGACAGCAACATATCCAGCCATTGACACAAACCTTACGCCATCGTACGCGACAAAGCCAAATATTTCTTACGTCGACATCAGCTTGTCAACTTATGATCGTATTGTGCTCAACTACGACGGCGCTCCCTTCTTCTACAATGGAGTCCAGATCCGAGCCGACAACCCTGCCATACTATGGAGCTTGACAGATGATGAGATCGGGACTGTATACAAGGCCGCGTCGAGTGCTGGCTTCACAGTGGCTAATAGTCAGTTCTATTGGGCGGACCTGCAGCTGGACTCATCTTATGTTGCCCTCGAGTCGACTTACATCCAAGGAGGAGCCCAAGCATCCAAAAACTTTGCAAGCACCGCAATCCACAAACACCACAGCTCAGAGTCTAACCTACCTTAAGTTTGACTTTTCTGATTATTCGATTGATCAGATTGATGCTGCCAAGGTGCGATTCTACGTCAATGCCAATGCCACTGGCAATGCGCCATTCACAGCCAATCTCTATGGCATCAGGAACAAAACTTGGACCGCAGACACGCTGACATGGAATGACGCTCCGAATCATGATGGTGTTGACATTTCGGGAGTAAACGGTTCAAGCTATTGGCATGCTTCCTCCAGCCCGTCATGGGATCCGATCTTGCAAGCCTCGTACTACGATCTCGATGCCTCTGACTACATCATTAACCATTGCTCCGACAAGATTGCCAGCTTTATCCTCCAGGCACAAGTTAACGAGACTTCCTTCGTCAATGGTGCCACAATACAAGGGGCGTCGGGCGCTAAGCCTCCTACCCTCTGGCTCTCGAGTACGCAGAGCTGGGATTACACCTATCTCGAAAAGCTTATTGGATGGACCGAGGACGCAGCTCTCAAACTGGAGCTCATCTGGTTTGGTTCAGATAGCAGCGGAGCGACCATCGACAGGCGTGTGCCTTACTTCGTCTACAAGCACATCCTGGTGGAGAAGATGCAGGCGGACGGGACCGTCGTGCCGTTGATGGTAAAGAATGCCGGGGCCGCGTACGGTGTCTATTGGTACCTAGCGGACAAGAACGACTTCAGTCTCCGGGCACTGGAGAAGACTGCGGTCAAGAATATGATGAACCACGTGGCTGCCTACAACACGGCCAACGGTGACAAGAAAACAGTCATCGGCGTGGATGTGAACAACGAGGGGCATGTCACGGCCATTCAGAAGGGCACCAGCGGCGGCACCGTCTACCAAAACCCGGCAACCTGGTCTGCATTGTCGAGATTCACGTCCTCGACTTCGTTCTAAGTCTGCACTATGTGGGAACACTAAGTGAACCTTGCTAATGCCGTCAAAGAATCTAATTACCCAGTCTGGACACGATCCAATTCCAACTCCGGTGCGAAGCAGCCCAACGTTCCCTATAACGAGCACGTGCGAACTGACGGCGGCGGCACGAGCGTCGACTTCTGCGGCCTGGACCTGATAGTAGAATTATATCTGAGAGAGTGTACAGAGCTGCACAGCCCATATTTCTAACATGCCCTCTACTCTGAAGCTCCATATTGAATTCTAAATACAGTATTTTGAGCTCTCTAGCTGAGGCTCGTATTTGACGTTGAGACTCGTATTCCTAACGTTGAGGCTCGTATTCGGGTTTCCTGGGCCTCATTAACTCCTGTAATATGGCTTTCCCAGCCATATGGCGCATACATCTCACTCTTGGAGGAAGTTCAGCTACCCCGCAGCATTCCTGCTTGCGTTACAGTACAAGAGTACCCCAATTGACTATCTCCAAGTCTTCCATGTGTCTGCATTCCCTTGTAGCCTCCATATATGTCCATTGTGTCCATTCCGGCCTCTATTCTGGCCTCCATTCCGGTGTAGGCTTGTTGCACTTCTTCCGTAAGGTATGTACGGTCCATAAAGCAAGGTTTGAAGGTCTCTGATTGATCTGCGGCTACGTTGGCTGTCTCTCTGCTCCTGCATTCGTTCTTCCAATGGCCAAACTTCTTGCACTGCGCGCATTGGTTCCTGTCCAATTTTGCGGTCTTTTCCACCCTTCCTGATGCGTCCCTGTGGTCCCCTATTGCTTTTCCACCTCTCCAACCTCCTCTACCCCTAGCTCTGCCTCTGTAGCCTCCATGGCCTCCATGGCCTCTGCCCCTGCCTCTGCCCTTATTCGCCACCCAATTGGCTTCCATTGCAGTTGGTTCTGTAGTCGGCACTACCTTCAGCTCGTCCTTCCATTGCAGTTGATACTCAATCAGCTAGTGGAGTACTGCTTCCAAGTCTCCAGGGTTGTTTTATAGTGCGCTACGCACTATTTTCCAATCTCCTAGCCTTGGTAGTGATGCAATTAGCTTTCCCTTGATATCGGCATCGGTGAATGGATGAGTGTCGCCAGAGAGCCTGAACCTGTATTTCCGCAGACGAGAGACGTAGTCGTTGGCACTCTCGATGGACGGGTTGTACACTTCTTTGCCTAGCTCCTCCTTGATATTGGCTATGTGTTGAGCTCCAGACGAATGGGCAGTCCCTACGGCTTGAATTGAGTCCCACAGCACCTTCATATCCCCGGCGTTTATGAGATCTTGATACTTCTCAAACATGACCGTAGAGAGACTAGAGACAACGATTCTCCGAGCCTCCTTTTGCTCCTTTCTCTAAGCTAATTGGAGAGACGCTGATGCCGGTAATGCCAGAGGGTTAGTTACCCATTCTGAGATTCCGGCGGCAGCGAGTTCCTTTTGAGTCTCTAGCTTCTATTCGTAGAAGTTGTCGTAGACTAGCTTTGACGACTCAGTCGATGATTCCGATAGCTTTGATACGACAGGCATAGTAGAGAGCTAAGAGTCGACAGCTGACTTAATTGACGTGTTATTGAGGCTTGATTTGATTCGCAGAGAGTATGTATAACGTATAACGTGTGTTGAATCGATTACAACAAGTGTTAATTGATTCTGAGTAGTATTGAGGTTGATTTCCAAACAATTAGAATTGCTACCGTGATAGAAAAGCATGTAGAATATATCTAAGAGAGGAAATAGGGGCAGCGTGATCATAAGTACGCAGGTACTGAGATCTACGCTGCACAGCCCATATTTCCAACAGGACCCATATATCACCAACAGCACCACGCTATGGAAGTTCGGCCACGAGACCATCTCGATCTTGAACACGAACTGGGCCGTTGGGTCCAATCTGCCCATGATCATGGAGAACGGCGGCGAGTACCCGACCGTCGAGTGGCTCAATCTCGCGACTCTCGCCGGGGGCGGGCTCTACAACACCTACGCTTCAGCCTCTACGTCCCCGCCAGCGGGTCAGCCCCAGCGGCTCCTACGTCGCTGGCGTCGTACAGCTAATCTTCGGATCGGAGTGATTCTTCGGTTAGTAACGCCGATTCACCGACTTTTGCTGTAGCCCCTACCCAAATTGAATGTTAGAATATTGTAACCTTCAGAACTCCACTATTCCTCCACCGATTTGCCTCCAAATTGGATCATTTTGAAGCTCTCAACGTGCCTCTTCTTTCCATACGTCATATTCGCGAGTATGCCTCCAAAACGTGCTCGAAATCGTGCGATTAAGCGTCCTAAAGCGACTAAAACGACGACTCCACGTACTCCACTTTCCTTAACGCCAGGGCCAGCTAAAATAACCCTCAAAATCAATACTACTAAAGTCAGTGATGCTTCTGCTAGCTCTACAGCTCTTACTTTGTCTACCACACCTAATTTAAGTGTGGCAGATGAGGTAGAAGCTATAGAGCCTACAGAACCCTCATTATTGCCTATTGTAGCACCTCCTTAGCCTTCATTGACACTACAGTTTGTTTCCCCACTAGAACCTATTGTTATACAGTCTCCTTCGCCTTCGTAGATTAATATATAGGTCGTTGAGCTGGAAATTCGATATTATCTTGACAACGAGCGTATTAGTAGTACGATTAGGATAGTAATAAATGATCCAGAGGTTAATGGGAGTACCTATAAGTCAATTAAACGAAATGTAGAGCAGTTAGCAGATCGCGGTATCGTAGAAAGAGGTGTTTCTACTCTAAGGAGAGATAATACTTACTAGTACAGTGCCTATGGACCTATTAGGAACCCTACAGAGGTTAATATTAGGAATGAAGCTGAATTCAAACACGTCGTCGCTCGAGCTCGGAATTGGGGACTTAAAGGTAAAGAAAAGCTTCTCAAATTGCAAATTTGCTTTAGAATCGTTTTGTTTCTATTAAATATACAGCGACCTCCTTAGAAAGAGCCTTCAGCACCGAAACCTCCAGTTATTGCGATTCCAAAGCGTGTATTTCAAGAGGAGGAGAGCCATACAGTGAAAAAGCCACGTACAGCGACCAATCGATTATTAAAGGAGGTTAAAAAGACCCACGAAGCTGAAAAGGGGACTTTTCAGTTAATTTTGACGTCAATTCAAGTACGCTAGGCCTGTAAGGTTGATTCTTGCTCTTCGTCGACAAGATTTTACTGGGTCAACGATAATAAACACTACTACCTCTCTGCCAAAGATCTGCGACGTTAGGGACATAATATTCAAGAAAATTTGACTATATTAGACAAGCCTAGTCAATTTCATCGAGTACGACTATCGGAGGAGCGTCGAGAGCGTCAAAAACCAAAGGCGAAGAGGAAGAAGAAGCAAAGGAGGACATACTATAATAAATCGTTATCTCCGGAACTATAGTTAGTAGCTCAACACACTAAAAAAACAGTGTTTTGGCCTTCAAATCCTTACCCAGCTATGTACTAGTCAATGTTACTACCTTTGGGATAGTCTCCATATGCTCTTAGCCCTCAAATATACCCTCACTTTCCACAGCCTAATATTGCGCCTCCCCCTCCTCTAACACACGAATATCAGTCAATAGAGCCTCAATTACCTTCAACTCAACGATCAAAGAGAACTGAAAGTGAGTTCTTATTAATAGCCAATCTGCGAGAGTCGAGTCCACTTCGTAGTAGTAAAACTGCAGATGAGGTATTATTTACTTTGAAATCGTTCCTTCGTCAACTTTCACCTCCTCTAACATCGTCTATGGCCTCTTAATTCGACTTTACAATTAAAACCTTTATTGAGTAAGAGTATAATATTGATATAGTGAAGGAAACGACAATAAAAGAGGCTTTAGAGCTTGGAATTAAGGTTAGTGTTTTGAAGATGATTCAGAGGTAATTAAAACTATTTAAGAAGTAGTACAATTAACAAAGTTGTATTGAAGAAGAGGACAGCGAATTTAATAAAGATAAGAACGAGGAAGAGTGAGTTTAGTAGTGTTTATAAGTTAAATTATATTGTTTTATCACTCATCTTCATCATCTTCTTCTATTAGTATGCCTTAGTAGCCAGAATGACGAAAATGCCCCCTTACTCTACGCTCAGCTTCAGCACTAACACCTATAGAGCGTATAGCTAATATCAGGAAATCCTCGAATTCTTCCTAGGTATACTCACTCCAACGCTAGTGCCTCCGAATCCACGCCTTTAAATCTGCGAAGCTCTCTTCGATAAGGTTAAAAAAGGGGCAATATAGAGGGAGATACTCTAATTAAAGACCGAATGTTACGCAAAGTATAGGAACCCGAGGATTAGTATAGATTAAGGCGTTATCTATAATAATAATCTCGATTCTTTGCTCAATACACTCAAGTAAGATACTCTTTTCTAACTATTCCTCAAAGATCTCTGCTGTAATCGAGCCTTAGTAGATCAATAGTTGATAATAACCACGAAGTGAGTACGCCGGAAGAATTGACCACCTTCTTGATTACTTTAATACACGTTATATTTCAGCTGGCGCACCTCTAGGAGCCTATCCGCGACGCCTATCCGTTGTTCTCTTATTACAGGCAGATTCGTCGATAACACAAATCTTCTGGGCATCCCAAAATACTATCTTTCGCCTCTAAGCCGCAATTAATTCGTCGTTTCTTTGCGCCGCAGATATTTTGAGTACTTTCTTAGTGTATTTAAGCCTTTAGAGAGCTTTAGAGACTTGATTTACTGACACGTCGACGTCGTAGGCCTCATATAAATATAACGCAAGCTCGTCTTAATACAAATCAGGCTCTCTTTCAAGTAACGACACTATATATTCAGCCATATCGTCGGTAATAACAGGTGGAGGGCCATGGCGACGACGGTTTGAAGGTGATATTTGGCTCTTCAGCTTTCGATTCCGCTGGTATATCGTTTTATATGTTATTTAGAACTCTTTAGCCAACGCTCGTAGATCAATATCGACTCCATTAGTTAATATTTGATCAATTCTAGCTGCTTTCCAAGCTGGCAGATTCGGAGCCATGACGTCACGTTGTTCGCAGATACACAATCGATTCGTCAGATCAAGAGCTTCAAAATGATCCAATTTGGAGGCAAATCGATGGAGGAATGGTGGAGTTCTAAAGGTTCTAAATATTACAATTTTCAAACATCCTGTTTTGGTGGGGTCTACAGCAAAAGTCGGTGAATCGGCGTTACTAACCGAAGAATCACTCCGATCCGAAGATTAGCTGTAAGCACGAACTGCATCCTCAAGTCCCTGGCGCTCGATCTCGCCACAAAGAAGCCAAACGGCGCCGGCGGCACCTATAGTCTACTTCAACGCGCTCAATCCCGGCACCAACCTGACGGACCACCTGTGGTCGCTGCACGTGGCGTACTCGCCCACGACAGGCGGCGTCGGCATCGGCGTCGTGAGGAGCAATGTTACGCTTCTGCTCGCCACCACCCGCAACGCCAATTTCACCATTAGCGATATCACCCCGTATGATATCCGCTCGGTTCAGCACGGTGCCTACTCCAACGGACTGTGGGTGTCTACTGGAGCATACCGGTACACAACAAGCGGGGAGGACATCACTATCCAGCTCACTCAGGGCACACTCGTCCATATCCAGCTCAGCAATCCGATATCCAAGTGAGCACTTGGATAAAGCACGTTACTTCTGAAGATGACGGTTTATTTCTGTCAGGGGGTGTATCATGTTACCTTGCTCTTTTCTCCAAAGGAACTATAGCCAAAGCAGACACAAAGAATCACTGTGGCTCTGTGACAAGAGCTGGCCATTAGCTCATCAAACATCTTTTACTCATATTGTATCGCAGCGTCGCCGTGGCTCTTTTACAGGAGCTGGCCACTCTCTAGATCCCACGTGATATGCTATTCGGTGTGCAAATTTCAGGCATAGACAGACTGTGACTGTGACTGCAGCTAGCGACTTGACAAGAGTGAAAGCAGAAAAAGAATATCAATTTGCGTTTGAGAATGCTACTCGAGAAGGACGGAGGAGAAATTGGAAGTATGCTAATTCAAACAAGCCATTATGCTGTGCGTAAGAGACCATAAAAACAACCTAGATTGTCATTGGTATATCATTTGATCATATGTCGAATATAAAGCCTACATAAGTTAGCCTTTCTTGAGGCAGAAGACTACTATACTAAGTACTAGGGCGGCGCGTGCGCTCAGTGCCTTACACAAGCACAGAACAAATATCCAGGCTTCCCCAGCCTATTGACCTATAATTGCGGACCGCCTCTACCTAAATACGGCTCAAACCCGGACAAATTCTCTAGGTGTACTAAAGAACTGTCCACGCCAGGCCAGAAGCCGATTAAATCTCCCCCGTAGACATCAGGATACACAACCGGTGCATAGAGGATACCATTGATGTTTTCTTCTGACATAATCTCGGTTCCGACAGCTGTTGTGCTTTCTTGGTTGACAGGAGGTAGGTTGGGTCCGCTCTCTATACGTCTCAATGCCTCTACCCGTAGCTCTTCCAAGACCGCGCAATACCGCGCCACCAGCGAGCCGGACCCAGTGATCCTGGATAGTTGGTTCTGGCAGCGGATTGCCGCATCAAGATATGTCTGGTAAGTGTTTACTGATGACGAGAAGCTCTGCTGGATTGCGTAGACGTAGAGAACTACAGCAGCAGAGAAGCCAAAATAGCAGGTTCCCTGATGTGGAAGTTAGTGTTGCGAAGCCAGCGCAATGGCAAGCTTACCCAGAACGACCGAAACATCAATCCGGATTGAAACATATCATCCATCCTATCAACAATATGCATTGCTGCATCCAAACACTCCCTCACACTCCTCTCGATGTGCGGCTCGTGTGTGGTGTTTTCATGGTTGCCACACTGTACCTTTGCGAAGTTTCTTAGCAAGAGTGGGCGATGTGTTAGCACCATAGCGTGCCAGTACGCGAGATTGAGCACATCGCGCTGGCGTTGGAAGATGAGGATTAGAGGCGTTGATCCATTGCTGTCGGCATCAAGAAATCGCGGAATATCATCTCGCCACTCTCTAAGGACTTGGGAGTACCTTTCTGCGAATTCATATTGTCTCACAATCGACGCAGGATGGATCGAGTACAGGTCTCGCAAAACTATGCTCATGATCCGATAAAGCCTATATGCATATCAGCTACTTGTTTCTTGACCTTGATGTGTTATCTATACTTGAAGTATGCCACCGGTGCAAGCATCGTGGAGTATACATGGGAGTTTCTCAACACAGGCTGCTGGGTGAAGAGCTCGTCGTCGTCAACACCAGATGGGAAGTCTTGATCAATATCATCATCGTGGAATATCCTAGGCCGGCCAAGCGTAATACTGAGATGATTGTCAAGGCAGTAGGCGCTCCAAAACGTTCTCCGGCCACACTCGAGGTCGACAAGGCTACGCGTGCTCGTTGAAGTCGGAGGGGGTTTACGATGAAGGCCCAGCACAAGAGCAAGGCGGGCAGCAGACCCAAAGATATCCCAGCAGTGGTTCATCCGAGAGCGCGAGAGCAACCAGAAGCACTAGCACAGCCGCGCCTGAACACTGGCCAGACTGACCACCCCACGCTTCTTGGACAGCTGGAAATCAGCTGCTAGAAAGTAAAGAATGCTGCTCTACATAAGCAGGGCGCGTCCAAGGGGAAGAGAACAAGTCACGAACCTTCTGTCGTCACTCATCGTGATGGGCTCTGGGCTTTGGTGTTCCTTGGCCATAGCAAACACCATCCAGAGGACAGATCGGCGGGCCGATGCGTCTTCGTTCTTCTTCATGGAGCCCATGGTCTCGTGGAATTCGCGCAGTCACTTCTCGATAGTGGGCCGGTGGAAGAGGCGGTGGATGGGCATGGTGAACTCAAAGAACTTCTGCAAGAGCTGCACCATCTCTTCCAGCGAGATCATGACCGACGGCGTTGGGTCATAGTCGGGCAGGGGAGCGTCGCCGAAGGTGAAGTTGAACGAGGCGTGTGTCGTCAGGTGCAGCCGCTTATGCACGCGAGCAAGGAGGGAGACGCCTGACGCAGGGCCTAGGTAGTGGCCCTAAGATCTATAATGGGCTCTAGCGACGCGCGCGACATGGACTCGGCCGTGGCCATTTCGTTAGAAGAGGATCGAGACAGTCCACCACGACCGTCGTTGCGGATCAGCTCTGGCTCTAACTACTAGTGGTGGCGGTGCTGCTGCTATTAACTAGCAGCATCCTTTGATAGGAGGATGTGTGGCGACGGTAGTTGTCTGCCGCGATTGTACGGCGTTGCATAAGCGCAAGTGATGGCGGCCTTAGAACAGGTCACGCATGATTGGGTACCGGTGCAGCAAATCTTGCGCCTACGGGCGTGGGTCGGTGATTTCAGCAGAGGCAGCGGCTCGGGATCCTACCTTACTTCTTACATCGGTCGCACGCTCGTGAGATACGGGGTCGACTAGCTTCGAACCGGCCACGTTGGCGTAGAGAGGAGGAGAGTATTGGTACTACTAGTGTTACTGATATTGCTACCGCCGCTGCTGCTAATGGGGCAAGAGATAGAAGGCCATTATCCGCAGGCCGTTGATGCAGACGCTGACCCAGCCGAAGTCGGTGCCAGTATCCATTGGCACGCGGCGAGAAAGAGCCAAGGATAAAGCATAGCAGCAGTAGAGATGCAAACAGAAGCAGGACGAAGACGATGGATGGATGGACAGCAATGTGCAATGTAGTGGGCGAAGGAGAAGGAGAAGAAGAAGGAAAAGGAGACCGAAATACGGACAATTATAGGTAGACGTCGAGCTATTATAATATCAGGGTCCAAGCTCCCTCGCTTCGCTTCCGCACCCCGCCACCCCGCACGGGCGGACGGGCGGACGGGCGGACGGGCGGGGGAGGGGGAAGGCGAGCCATGTGGCCACGTGGAAACAACGTGAAGCGACCCTGTAAGATACCTTAGCTATTCCCCAACTCCCCCTAAACAAAAGTTAAATTTCTTGCCTGGAACCTGCCACAATTTTTAACGTTTATTCTAGGGGAGGCATAGTACGGTGGAGTAGGCAGGGGGACTAGCCAGGGGGACTAGCCAGGCCAGATCAAGTCAAGTCAGGTCAGGTCCAGTCACGCAATTTACTTCGCTTCACGCCGCAACACGGAAAAGCCACGACGGAAACACGGAAACCAGACCGTCCGTATCTGCAGTCGCCCTAACAGCAAGGCAAGGTTATAGCAAGCTAAGGCAATTTAGGTAGCTAAGCAAAGGTAAACGTAAAGTAAGTGAGGTGGGGAAGAGGGAGTTGTACGTACGTTATGACAGCAGAACAGGTCGACTCGGTAGGTTACGCTAACAACACAAGCTTGTAGTCGGGGTAATGCTTATATTGGCGTGTAGGGCGTCTGGATGGGTTTGGAGCACAGGTAGAGCAGATAGAGCAGTCGCGGCAACTGCAGCAGTACCGGGAGTCAAAGTACTACAAGCATTACCTTAACCACCGCAATAGACGCATTACAGCGATACAAGACCCACAGCATTGCAGCACTTGCCGCTCTACAAACGTTACACTAACCAACTGCATTGTGGCGTGTTTTTGAAGATTCCCGTCATCTTCCCTCCTCCGCCTTGGCTTCTCCAGTCGAGATAGAGTATCCATTACGGCGTAGAGAGCTGCTAGCTATTTCTCGACTGCTCGACATGTATATAACCCATTTCCACTCTCTATCCTCGTGGCCCTCTGCTCCATCATTCGCCCAAGCACGTCCCCTTCCTTGCACCCCTCGCCGACAAGTCTTTACTCTCCCTCCCAACCACCATGGCGGCCGCCAACACAAAACCCATTCCCACTAGCAAACAGATCGAGGAGGGCGACACGTCTCACGTCGAAGCCCGTCGAACCGATGCCGAGAAGACCATGGACCTAGCCCAAGACGCCCTGCTAGCCACCGAAGACGAGCACTTCATGACCTTCTGGCAGGCCATCAAGCGCTACCGTAAGGCCTGCTTCTGGTCCGCCATGGTCTCTCTCACCATCATCATGGACGGCTACGACACTGCCCTCCTCGGCTCTCTCCAAGCCTTCCCAGCCTTCCAGTACAAGTTCGAGCAAGAAGTAGGTCATACGGACAAGTACCAGATCAGGGCAGCGTGGCAGGTAGCCATCGGGCTCAGCAACCCCGTCGGAAACTTCTTCGGTATCTTCTTTAACTCCATCAGCACCGAGCGCTTCGGCCACAAGAAGACGCTCCTGGCTACGCTCATCTACCTCGTCGGCATGATCTTTATCTCGTTCTTCGCCAAGTCCATCGAAATGCTGTTTGTCGGCGAGCTGCTATCCGGGTTCGCTTAAGGCGTCTTTACTACCATGGCCCCGGCCTATGCTTCCGAGGTCTGCCCCGTTATCCTGAGGAGCTACCTCGAGACCTTTGTCGTCCTCTGCTGGGGCATTGGCCAGTTCGTGTCATTCGGTGTGCTTGCGTCCTACTCCTCCGCACCGAGGACGAGCTACTGGTCTTGGCGCATTCCCGTCGCCATTCAGTGGCTGTGGCCAGTCGTTATCTTCCCCATAATCCTCTTCGCTCCTGAGTCGCCCTGGTGGCTTGTTCGCAAAGACCGCATCGATGAGGCTGAGAAGGCTCTCCGCAAGCTGACCAACGACGACGAGGTCCAGGTCAAGCGCTCAATTGCTTTGATGGTCCACACCAACAATCTCGAGAAGGCTATAGGAGAGGGCACCAGCATCCTGGATAGCTTCAAAGGCACCAACTTGCGCCGCACTGAGATTGCATGCGTCATGTGGAGCATGCAGCAATGGGGCGGCTTTGTTATTACCGGCTACGCGACGTATTTCTATGAGCAGGCCGGACTGGCCCCTACCGAGGCCTTTCATATGAGCGTTGGCCAGGCTGGCTTACACTTCCTCTGCACGCTGGCCGCTTTTTTCGTCACGGGCCGCTACGGCCGGCGCCTTTTGACTCTCGGAGGCTTGACCGGCATGAGTGTCAGTATGTTCATCATCGGATTCGTGTCTCTGGCACCTGCCAACGGCGCTCGGGGATACAGCCAGTCGGCCGTCTATCTCATCTGGTACACCTTCTACGAGCTGGCCGTGGGGCCCGTCGGCTATATCGTCATCGGTGAAGTCTCGATAACTCGACTCCGCTCCCATACCATCGGCTTGGCAAGAAATACTTACAATCTCGTCGCTATTCTCAACAATGTCGTCGGGCCTTACATCCTCAACCCTACAGAGGGGAATTGGAAGGGAAAGTGTGGCTTTTTGACTGGTTGCCTCATTATCTTCTGTCTCATCTGGACCTATTTCCGCCTCCCCGAGACCTCTCATCGCACTTACGAGGAATTGGACATCCTCTTTGACCAGCGTCTGCCGGCGCGTAAGTTCAAAGACCATCAAGTTAACATTATCTCTGGGGAAGCGAAACTTGTCGATCTTGATTAATGGAAACTCTTTTCGGTAATTGATTCTATTTCCGTGTCTCAAGGGGCCGTTAGATGACGGCAGGAGCGACTTACCGTGTATTTAGTCATGCTTCGCGCAGCTTACATTAATCAAGCCTTATTAACCTCATTCATATAACTTGATATAGTAGAGACGCCTAGTCGATCGTGCGTCTAGCATTATATTTTGAGCTTGCGTCATGCGCCTAGCAAATCTTACTACCTTTCTTGTATTAAGTAGTTAATTTAAGATATATTATATATCAAGATTTTATGCGCCGCATGTATAAAACGTGCAATATAAGTCGCACTGCTAACTAAGGTCGTAGATCTTCTCGAGAGTATTTTTTCTAAACGTTTCTTAAGCGCTCGTTAAGGAATCTCATAATAAAATTACTACTTATTTAATACGAGATAAGTCGTTTAGGTACACATTTATATTATAATCAAAGACTCGATTATATACTTGTACGTATTTTATAAGCTTCTTTTAAGTCTTGCCTTTATATATTAAAGGGAGCATATGTCGAGTACGTTCTTAATAGATTATTTTAGGACGGGGGAAATTATCAAGCGTCCTACTAACGTATCGTCGGAGATAGTAACTAAGGGTTCTTTAAGTTTTTATCTCTTAACCATTTGGGCTTTTTTCGCTACTTCCTTTGGGTACTATGTGTAATCGTTTTCGTATATACGACGATATTCTTTAGCTAGCTAGTTAAGGGCATCGTTTCGTGCTCTTAGATTAGCGACTTGTTATAACAAGACCTTAGTCTCATTTACTACTAGCGTTTTCTTAGCTTCTTCTTTACTACTCGCTAAAAGGTTTATTTACAATTTAGGTATTATTATACTAATTATTAGGCTAGTAGTAATAAAAGTAATTAAAATATAATAATCACTAGTTTCACTAAGGTAACAAGATATTTAGTACGGAGAACGCGGCATAAAGTGGCTGGAATACAGGGCCTAGCCACTGTAGCTCCATAAAAGACCCCTATAAGAGCCTATAACGTGTTTCCAAGCATATGCACCCTGTAGGCCAAGATATCCCCCCTGTAATATTGGCCGATTCAGGCGTATTACGCCACTTTACAGGCTTTGAGCCCCTGTAATTACAGGGGCTAACTCCGTATACGGCGGGACCTTTTAGAGGGGTCTTCGTGATGCCCCTTATACCTTCTTTTTTACCTCCACTTTATTGCCTCCACTTCTTAGCTTTCTTAACT